>JAJJWX010000035.1:0-108663 GCA_023529315.1 Papaver bracteatum
GTCCATGCATTTTTTTGATTAAAACAAAAGATTGTTTTTTCTAACAATGGAAACTTGCGTGGCTGCCGAGAGCTGGATCCTAGATCTTTGGCAGTTTATTGATATTTCACAACTGAAGATGAGCAGTTCTTATGTGAAGTTACTTTGGCGTCTTAAATTCCTAGTTGCAGTTCTGAAGGTGCTAGACCATGAATTGCCATAGATCGTTCTTTAGGTTCATTTTACAATCCTTTTTTCTTTTTGATATCCAGTTGTTTCTTTCCATTATGAGTCGGATTTGCAGGTGACACCTTCATCTAGGTGTGCAATCTAGTTATTAATCTCTGTCTTAAGGTTTGAAATATATTTTTACATCTTCAAATATGCCATCTATTAAAGATTTTGCCTTGCGATGCGCACTTCTTAGCGCTAAAAAAAAAGAAAATCGACACCTTAGCATTCAAAGAAACCATGCTTTAAGTTGGAATTCCATGCTATTTTCTAAAATTCCTTTGAAAACAGCTTGGGAAAATCATTGTTTATCCTTCTTGAAAACTCTTAGACTTGGTCTTCCACTATTTTTTTTCCATACTTGAAATTACTTGGATTCCAGCGTCAGACTCATTCTTAGATTTTACTCTGAATCGGTAGATAGTGGATATACATCCACATTCTTTCCCTTCCATTTTGCGATACGAATCAACCCAAACAGAATGTTTTCTTACTTTCCTCTTCATCCACATTTCAGATTGAACAATTATTCAACAGTGTGTGTTAGATTCTTCTAACACGACACAAACTTCATTGATGTGTATCCCACTATTCACCAGAGTAACCAAGTTACCAACTCATTCGGCGATGCTAGAGAAGTATTACTGTTTTGGGTTTTTTGGTCGGACATGCGCTTGGACTTGGGATCTTGCTTGAACCATTACAAACGGAGAGAAGTTATTCCGTTTGGAAGTTTTTTTTTTTTTTTTTTGAAGCATGAAATTTCATTAAACTATTAAAGGGCTATTACAAGATTGTATATGATACCCGTAGGCTCAAATAAAGTTGGAATGATATGCCAAGAAATTACAGTAACATGGTATTGAGGCGAAATATGAGCAACATTCTCCGGATCTGAAATGCAGCAGTGGTAGTTAGAATTGGTGAGGATGAGGTTGTCAAGGCTTCGCAGGACTTCGACGAATGTTTTCCACAAAAAAAGTTGTATTTTTATGGATATAATTGTATCCATAAGAACTTGGTTGGTGGTGATGTGGTTTGTTGCAATTGATCTGAGATGTTGGTTAGTCCTTTATCTCCAGACGATGCGGAGTACTGCTCAATCAATTTCTTCCTACCTTCTTGAATAACAGCTTTGTCTGTTACTTCAAACTACGTCTTTAGTTTTGAGTGAATGTTGAAGTAGAATCCAATATTTGCCCTCGACAGTAGAAGTTAATAAACATTACTACTACTAAATATACTATTGTTACTCCTAATGGAAAACTTAAACTGAGAAAACTAGATAGATTACAAACTAGACTGAGATAAACAAAGGTAAATAAAAGAGTACAACCTTGCTGGAAAAGTAAAAATATCTAAATTGAGAAACCGATTGTCGAGTTCACCGGCCGACTTGTAATCAATTATATTTTATGCTTGTTGATGTATGATCTGTTTCTAGACCCCAATATGATAGATAGAGAATAGCTAAACAAGTAGAATAAAAGAACAAATAAATTGCAATTCGAACCTTAGTTTTATTGCTTAAGTGAAAGAGTTTTACAACGTTTCCCTTCAAGGTAATTTATTCCCTAGGAGTTGTACCCTTTTTCTTTTTCTTCTTCATTGTATTTTTTCTGCCCCTACAGGTACTCTCTTGTACCCTATTTATAGGTAGCACTACTTCTATATTCGATCCATTCTAGGTTTGGAAACTCTCCTATGTATATAATCTTCTAAAAATAGGACTCCTAAGTTTTCTTTCAAGGATTAGGAAACTACTTTTAGAATTACTAGGAGACTACTTCTCGGCCTATACCTAAAAAAGGATCAGACATCCCTCATTTGGAGGCTTTTGGTCCCTCAAAAGCATTGAGTTAAGATCCACGGAAGTTTATCCTGCAAATGCACTCTTGAGTACCACTTTGCATGCTTCAAACTTTTCACTTTAATACATTCTTGAAACAATACTTATTCTACAATTTTATACTTCACTTGAGCTAAGTCTTGCGCAACTTGTAATGATGGTGACTTATTTTGCTCGTCAAGTAGTTGGATTCTAGGTTCCAGGCGATGTTTTGGTGGTACCTTACGTGGCTATTGAAGGGTGTCTTGTAACAACTGTTGCTGATCGTTCTTTTCGGTGTAGGTGCACTCACAAGAGTTTGCATAGACCAATTCACTAGGTTATTTGACAACTGGTCGAACCGCGAATAGGCTAATTTTCTAACTAGCGTTTACCAAGTTTTTTGTTTGTTGTGTATCCAAAAGTCGTTTCTTCTTTTCTTTATTGTAGATGATTGTGGTAGCTTGCGGGCGGTCTTTCCACCATGATGGTCTCAACTCCGAATGCAATTTCCAACATCCTTTTTTAGAGTGTCGATCATTTTTTCAATTCTCACAATATTGGTTGTTCCTGTTTTCCAATACATGATTAGTTCTCCCCTCTTTATGGAAAGTTTTCACAATCTCGCCTTCTTCAGTTCTTGACTGCTCTGTTCCATAGGTGTGATAAACTATGGAGAGTAATTTTAGTAAATTGATTTGCCACCATTTTTTTGTCAACGGTTTTAGGCTTTTAGATTTACATTTAAAAATTAATTTCCTTATTTGACGGAAGGTTATTAAAGTAATCTATTACTAAGTATAGATAATTATGGGTTATTGATATACATAATTTTATTGATGGGTTTTTAATATAAAAAAATAGGAAATGGGCTAGAAAAAGAATTCCAAACCCCTATATTGTCATTTTGTGAGCCATCAGAACTTTTTCTTAGAACCCCTATAATAGGTTTCTTATAAAGTTATAATATGCATTCGGTTGTTTAGACTAAAATGAAAAAAATATGATAGGTCTTGTAAACTAGAGAAAGGAAGAAGAAGACCCAAAATAAAGGGGAAGAAGAAGGGAGAAATTATATTCATTAGTGTGTTAGACAAACATTAGAGCCTCTATTTATAGGGCTAGACACAAGGGCATCCCAATAACAAACAAGATTCATCCGAGATATTCTTAACATAATTACACGTTTATAACACTCCCCCTGATGACACTGTGTCTAAGCTAATTGCCTCGTTAAAACCTTATCAGGAAATTCCAAAAGGACAAAACCTGATCGAAGGGAAAAGAGTACAATTAACAAAACTTAGAAAAGATTTGGACACGCAAATGTTTCCTCACTAAAACCTTGGCAAGGAAAACCCAGTGGGAAAAACCTTGATGAAGGAAAAATAGTACAACACAATAAGTCCAACAGAATGCACCTTATGCGATAGTTCTCCCCCTGATGAGTACTTCAGTAAATTCTTGGCTTGCAAATCTTTGAGACGAGACTTCCCAATTTTGGTGAACGAATTTCTTGAATGCGGAATATAGTAATGCGTTCGTGAGAATCTTCCAGTTGATGAAGTCTTCATTTGTGTTAGTCTTCCGATGGTAGTGTTCTCGAGTCTTCATTCTTCTTTCAGATACATTAAGTACTTGTGTCTTGGATTGCTGATTTCTTGGAGATGATTTGCAGAAATAGTTGATTATGTGGCTTCTTCAACAGAGTGCCAAGAAATGAATACCTTATCATACGTGAAAAAAAATCGTATTTGTTAGAAGGAAATCCAAATTCTTAGGAGATGATTAAGTTTATTTGGTTTAATCAAATGTGGGCATCCACTAAACAACCAAGATATATACAACTCCCCCTTGGATGACCATCATGTTGAATTAAATTGCCTCACTAAAACCTTGCCAATAAAACCCAATGGGAAAAAATTTGGACGAAGAAAAAAGAGCACAAATATCAACATTAAAAAAAAAAAATTAAACGTCAGAGATGTTGCCTCATTAAAACCTTTTCAGGAAAACCACATGGGACAAAACTTGAAGCCAAGGGAAAAGAGTACAACTATTGACATATTTATCGATGCTAACTCAACTACATGAGTTTTTCAAGAAATAAGCATCAAAATAATAACTCTAGTCTATCTTAAAGAAGAGTTTAATCTAGCATAATTACAACTGCAGATTTAAGAAAGAGAAAGAAAAAAAAATAGAATTTATGCTGCTAACGCATGGATTTCTTTGTTTTTAAGGACTCCTCAAGAGACCTATATAGTTGATAACATCAACTAATTAATCCGGATTCTTGGTTTTATACAAAATTCTAAAAGCACATAATGGATTGTTAAACCTGAAATGATAGAATCAGGTGGCTGTCTGAATATAAATAATTTGAATCCTCCAAGGATTACAAATTGAATATGTACTCCAATCACATTTCTTGTGTAAATGCAATACGAGTCCCTCAAGGACGACCACGCCAAAAGCATCATATATGGAGAACAAAAATTTATTGAATCAATCCTAGGGTTTGAGAAAAAAATAGATGAAACCCTCAAATCGTTTTTACAACGATCATATTTCTCATATAACGCATGAAGACTACACCAACATGTAATTTTGAAAATTCATGCTTGCACGGTTAAGGTGTTAAGTCTTGGATCCAAATATTGCGTTATTCAAGAGATTTCAATCCAAATTAATTTGGGATTTGTGCATACCAATCACATACGTCGATATTTTTCGGCAGAGGGGTTAACAACCACCATATTTATTATTTCGGTACCTACCATAAATGAATATTCGACAATAATTTAGCTTACTTTAAGCCATTAACACAATTCTCAAGTGTATGCATATATTGACAAATTGAACCAATTAATGGTACCAGCGCCCGCGAGCATTATATTCTCCTCATATTCAAGTGAGAATATATTATAATTGAGAATGTGAATTTGGTTCACTCAATTGGAGCACTACCTGTAGCCTCTTATAGAACACTCTTATAGAACACTACTTTCTTCTTAAGAGGAAAAAACTTAAATAAAAGCAAAATGAGAAATTTCACGCCAATCATAAAATGACAGCCTACATCAATTTGATTGTGATGGGAGAGAAATTGATATAACATTTAAGTTAATTACACAAGCTTCTGATAGTGTATAGTCTCCCCCTGATTATGGCGAAAAATATTTTTCATCTCATATACGAAAACTTCAAGTTTCGTAAAGTATTATCCGATTAATTCGAGACATATACTTATAATAATTTATGGGTTTTAAGAAAACCACGTTGGACAGTAGATACTGATTTCAAAAGCCATAAAAAAATGTCCAAAAAAATTGTAGTTCATACAAATTAAAGATCAACCATGGATTTTATTGGTTACAGGCAAAATATGCAAATAAAATATCCAATATCGTGACCTTGAGGGCCAACGAGATAATGGTTTATATTGAAGTTATTGGACAATTTCTTTATCAAAAAAAAAAAAAAAATCAATCAAGATCAATATAGTCACTACAAGGACTAATGATATTGGCTAACAAGCCGGGTGCACCCTTTGATCTTATGTGTCCTTCGGTGTTCCAACAATAAGTGGAATAATCCGAATTTTGGAGGTTATTATCACGAGGAAACAATAATTGTTCAATATCCCTAAGGAATGCAACAATTCCTCGTTTTATTGGTATTTGTAATAGTAACGATATTTTATATATCCCTTTAAGATCAATAGGGAAAAACCATACTTAATTGGCTTATTTGTTTCTTCTTGAGAAAGATAAAGAAATCATTTTCGTTATTGAATTTAGAAAAATCCATTATTGGTTGAAGAATTCAATCCTTATTGGCAAAAATTGAGATAATATGCCAATTTAGTTTCTCTCATCTTATAAAAACAAGGGAGAAAATTAACAGAAATTGGTCTCTACGATTAATTAAACTCGTATCGACAAAATAAAAATATTGTCGTTTTAGTCATCGCATAGGAAACCTACTTCAAGATTGACGGATGATTTCTTGTAAAAATAAAAATAAAAATAGAAATCATATGTAAATCACATGATCCTTGTCTAAAAGACAAAGATACCAAAATCAATTGGCCATAGGTTTTTCAACCATGCACGTGATTAATTACCATAAGGGTAATTAAATTGGGATAACACCAATTTTTTGTAATTACAGTTTTATTAAAGGAATATAAATTATAAACCATCTTTTGATGATTTTCTTTTTCTTTCCCAAAAAAAAATATTAGAGAAGAAAGAAAAATCAAATTTATTACCGAATTCATCTCCCCGAGAGATACACAATAATAAGGAAAAAAATGAATTATGCTTAAGAGAAATGCTGTCCCGCGCGGCCTCTTATAACTCAGTTATAAGCTAGCGGGTTCTTAGCCGTCCGATGTACAGATTTCTCGTTTTCTTATTTTTGGTCAAAGTTACAACTGTTAATAGATCCTCAAATTTATGCCATATTTACAAGTTAATCCTAGCTCGATGAAGCAAATATACAGGAGATTATTATTGCAAAAAATGGACTTAAAGTTCCTCGTTTCAAAAAAAAAATGGACTTAAAGTTCCTCATCTACAAATAGTTCCGTTGGTTGTTGGAAAAATTTGCCAATTTTTAGTCCACAACAACCCAACATTTCCATTATCAGAATTAATTGTTGTTCCTAATGCTTTGGATGATAAAGATGAATCATGCAAAAATCAGCAATCAAAAATTAGAATTAAAGCCAAGACTTGGCCTAATTAATGAAACCAGGTTGATTTTGTTGATGTGTGTTTTTAAAAGGTCGTTGAGATTCAAGAACGATGGAGATAGGTTTGGTATCACCAAGAATAAAAAATTGGTATCAAATTAGAAAATCAAGGATATATTAAGAAGAAGAAAAAAGAGGTAAACAACAAAAAGAATGAACAACATATGGATCTAATCTTGTAACGGAGAAGAACTGCTTCGAGGGATTGATCGATAACAAGTATGGGCAAGTTTTTCGGTCTTTCTCTTTCACCATCAAAGGAGCAGAACTCCATCTTCCATTCGGAAATTCACATATTCATTTTTAGGAAAAAGGTCCTGTAGTGAAATACAAGAATATATGGGGATGGTTTTCATTTTTTTAAAATTAAATATTAGGGATTCCTTACAATTATGTGATAAATAACTTTACATTTTTCATCAACGGCTAAACGTTGTTATGTGTTATCATCTAATGGCTAAGAACCTGCTAGCTTACAACTGAGTTATAAGGAGCCGCGCGGGATAGCACGACCCTATGCTTAAAATAAATCAATATAATATGTTACTAGAAATAGATAAATCAATATAATATGTTACTAGAAATAGATAACAAAGCGTAACAATTGTACTGGACCAATTAATTAATGGGAAAATTGGGTTCAGGCCCGACCCATGGATAACCCATAATATGAAGCCCTTAATTAAAATAAGTTTAAATCTAGGCCCCGAGTTATCAAAGGACATTCATACCATTTTATATTTTGTCAAGCCCATAATTAAATAAAATTTAAATTTAGGCCCAAAATTATTAAAATATAGTTTAATAATATTCCCACCACCTCCGACCACCACAGCCACCGTCAACCACCTCCGACAACCACCGCCACCAACCACCTCCGACCACCACCGCCTCCGACCACCACCAACCACCTCCGACCACCACCGCCACTAACCACCACCGCCACCAACCACCACCTCCACCAACCACCTTCGACCACCGCTGACAACCACCACCGACCAACTACCCCTGCCCATGGCTTGACCGACCCACCACCACCTCCTCAGGGTGACCACCACCACCTCGACAACCACCAGTGACAACCACCACCGTCCACCACCAATTATCGCCAGCCCACAACCACCGCCTATGGCCACCACCACTAACCACCGGCGGTGGCCGCCGTCACTAACCACCGGTGGTTGCCGCCGCCACCACCACTTCCTCCCACCAATAACATATGGATGTGTAATCTGAAATTACATATACAACATGCATGTGTATCCAGAAGTTACACATGCATATAAAATGTGTAACCAGAGGTTACACATCTATTGGCATGTGTAATGAGAAGTTACGCATCAAAAAAATAGACATCAACAAGAAAACATTAAAAAAAAAGAAATTGTATTACTTTAAGATTTATTTACAATAATTTCGTAGCATGTGTAACTAAAAGTTACACAAGCATCTTTCTAGTGTAACTTGGAGTTACATATGCATCTATCTAGTGTAATTCAGATTTACACATGCATCTGACTTGTGTATTCAGCGTCAGCTCCAATTCCAGCGAGACTAAGGATGTCTCCAACCTTATCCATTTCCATGCTCATGCCCGTGAGAATGATCTTCACGACCCTCCCAAGGATGTATCCAACCCTGTGAAACAAGAATATGCTGAAGGTTAGTCTACGGGAGAAGACTAAAAGGACCAGAAGGTAGAAAAAGTGTGAAATGCTCAGATGCTTACCAAAACTACTAGGCTATCCTTCTTAGCACGATACATAATCCAAAACCTACGAATACATAAGCATGTCAAATGTGAAAATCAATGGCAGATCAACTTTTGGATGCCTTACCACTCCATATTTCACGAGAACATCGCGTAAAGGGTCGTATGCAGCTGTTTCCTTTAAGTCGTTCTAATCTGCACAACCCATGACTAGATCCAATTCAATAATTACATGCTTGGCTTAAAACAAATCCAAAAGGACAGAATGTAACTAGAAGTTACGCATCTAATTTGCATGTATAACTAGTAGATACACATTCATTTAGCTTTTGTAACTAGAAGTTACACATCTAATTAGCATGTGTAACTACTAGTTACACATCCATAGTCTGGAAATGCTAGTTAGGGAAACATGCACATTTTGGAAAGGGATGTATATCAAAGAAATGTTCTCTTTGAAGAAAGTAATTCTGATTATTGCTGGTTTAAATCATGATAAATTTATGATGCATAGTATCAGAAATATCAACAGGAACATGAGAACATAAGCTAGAAGCTAAAAAATTAAACTGGAATTGTCACATCAATTTCAACTCTTTAGAGTAAGGACGTACCTTGACTCTGAGCTCATTGATAATCCGTTGAACTGTCAAATCTTGACTGTGAGCTCATTTTTCATCTTGTCTCTTTTGTACAGTGCCTGAATTTTATACAAAATAAGCATCTAAGATAACAAAAACCTATGATTTCAATTTTGAATAATTGAAAAGCTAGTACAACATACTTAACATCCAACATTACAAGTAAATAGAGAGTGATAGCATAAATATAACCACTTAACAGATAGAAGTTTCATATATATTAGGTTACATATGCATATCCCATCAAATTAGCATGTGTAACTATAAGTTACACATTTAATTTGCATGTGTAACTAGTAGATACACATCTAACTATAAGTTACACATCCATAGTCTGTCAATGCTAAGTATATAGAGTTTATCATCATTAGCCAGTTTAATAGTGAAAAGAAAAAAACTGTGAATTATATTATGTATAACGTACCATATCCAGAGTGAAAACCCCTCAATCTGTCTTTTGTCATTCTTCGTGCATGAGATCGAGAGTGAATTTGGTTTGGTTTGTAGCTGATGAATCCATCTTTAATCAACTTCCTAATGTGTTTCCCTGCACAAGAAAATACAAAACCAGTAAATTCAACCAAAAATAAGCATAACGTAGATACAAACCAGTAGATACAACATGTGCAACTAGCAGTTACACATTCAATTAGCATGTGTAACTTATAGTTACACATTCAATTATCATGTGTAACTTATAGTTACACATTCAATTAGCATGTGTAACTTTCAGATACACATGAATCTGATTGTGTAACTAGGAGTTACACATGCATCATATACCAAAAAATTGATGTTCAACTATTATCCATGTAGCAACAACAAACTAATACAACATTCAATACCCAATAAACTAGCAAAATAACTATGCTTTCTCCTCTTTACCTATTAACTGCAATCATTAATTAAAAAACTCAGCTGCAGCTTTCTTCTCTTTACCTGCAACATTGCTTCTAATCCACAATAGCACCACCACATATCCATCTATAACTCACACAAACACAGGCATTCACATCCAATGCTATCCTGCATTTACACCTCAGTTACCAACACATTTTCACTCTTTTCTTCTGCGAATTCCATCAACATCATACCTCCTTGTTTCAGCTCCAACAATTTAGTTCAAAAATAACCCTACAATTTCAGTTCCAAAACCATATAATTAGCATATGTAACTAGTTCAGGCATATATGCATCTAATAAACTGAATTACATATCATTTCAGATTTACTCAAACTTTTACACATATAATTAGCATATGTAACTAGCATTTACACATATAATTAGCATGTGTAACTCACAGTTACACATCCAATTGGCATGTGTAACTAGTAGTTACATAGGCAATTAGCTTGCGCAATCACATGACTAGTTCTTACCATGACCAGAACCATATACAACATCGAAACTGTACATACAGTAGTTCATAAAAACGCAAACAACAACGAAATAACATAGATCACATTCCATAACTTGTTTCAATTCCAAATTAAATTGTCATAACATAAATCACAACACATAACATGTCATATTGCTATAAATTTGTACACAAAATACATGAATTCATAAAAAATGCTGAAAATAAAGCACGTTATGTCAAATAAGAAAGAAGGAATCAGCTTACTTACCACTGACTTCAGATCCTCCTCTAAAAACTTCTCCAATACCACCACCTCTACCACTATAACCTCCTCATCTTCCACAAGAACCTGCATATCCACCACCAATACTGCTCCACAGATTCATTAATCAAACGGCGTGTAGACAAGATACGAAAAATAAAATCAAAAACAAGTCAACAACAACAACAAAAACAACAATATTCTAAACGCATACCTGAATTTAAAACCTATTGATTCAATTAAAAACGAGAGAAATCTTATTGATTTTCAGATTTTTTCCCATACGACGATTTCATTTTTGCTGTTGTTGAAGATCTTCTTGATTCAATTGTTGAATCTGCACAAAAAGTAAGTAATTTGGGTTAAAACGACATTGAAGAACTTCGATTGATTAAAAAAAAAATCAGGTTCTTCTTCTTCTCAGATCTGAACAGGAACAATCAAAATAAAAATCAAAAACCTAATTAACCATAATTCACCAATATTGCATAAATCTAGTGCAAGCTATGAATTACTCAAAGGAGTAGTACAAGGAAACCTTGTAGTATTTGACATCCCATCCCTTTGAACTCCCTCCCAAACTTTTCAAGGCATTGAATAGAAGGAGATGATATTCTTATTTTTTCTATAAGTAACCTGAATAAGATGTTCAAAAACTGAAACAAGTTAGGATATATTTATCATATATCAATATTTGCATAAAATTTGATCAAATAAGTACTTGAAAACCTATAGCAGATATCACCATCAAATATACCTCGACAATTGGAGTTATAAATTCAACTAGAAAGGAGGGAATTTTCAACATTGATGGCCAGAATGAATGAAAGAACATAGTTACAAACCCACGACCTTTAGTCCTCTTCTTAGCCTGTTCAAATCCCTGTAACATCGACCATACTCAGGCGATTTCTTATTTTCTCAACCTAAAATCTTCACGACCTCAATTATCTCTCAAACCCATCATAAAGACCCACACATACCACTGCCTTTGATTACTGGTGCCTTTGATCAGAAGAACAAAATCAGTTACACATAAGGAAAAGTAAACCCACAAAACAAATATATGCCTCGTGTAAATAGCAAATACAACCCTAATCAATATTAATAACTAAATTACTTGATTTCAAGAAGCGTATCATGTGTAAATTAGATTGTGTAACTATAAGCTACACATTCATTTAGCATGTGTAACTTGCAGCTACACATCCACACAGTGTAACTTAGACTACACATGCATTCGAATTGTGTAACTAAGAGTTACACATGCTAATTTCTAGAGTCTGACTTAAGAATAAACACACCTCTACCACCTTAATGTATTAAACAACAACTTGAGAATCCCTAATAACTGAAACATATTAAAAAGAAATAGATGCAGTGAAAAGTACTGAATGACACCCCAAAATTGGGTAGAGAGAACTTACAAATTCATAAGAAGAAAGATATTGACATAGATTACGTTGAGTTCATAAGTAAGATTATTCTACATTTCAATGTCGGTCACGAATATCTCTTCTACAAAAGGAGCTTGCTCTGCAACCAAGTAGCAGCCTCTTCAGTAGTCTCCTCTTTAGTAGCCTCCTATTTCTGTATTACAAGTTTAGTTGTCATTTAATGCATTCTACAAGAACAAAATACAAGTTCACATCAGTTCTAGTTAGGTCAGAAAATAAAACTAAATCAAATTACAAACGAGTTGATCGGGTAATGCACATTTAGGTACATAAATTTCAAATTCGAACTTAGATTTCTAATTGAGATTAAAAAAGAGATAATTGATTTCGAAGAAGAAGAAAAAAACCCTAACATATATTTAGTGAAATTTATCCTAAATTTTGAGTTCAAAACAGGGACAAAGATTAGATGAACCCAAATCTGAACTCTGATTGCAAATAGAATCATAATTTTGAACTGAAATCACAATTTTTAGGTTTTAGAAATTGATTCTTTTTTTTTTCTGAAATCTAAATCGAGTAAGAAAAGTTAACAACTATGATCGAATTAGAGCAAAAAAGAGAGGTTGGACTTATCTTTCAGTTCCATTACAAAATCTTCAGATTCATTGATTGATGATGATTCTCATCAACTCTTTCCATCAAATCTCTAGAAATCTTCAATGACACGGGGATTAGAGTGAGATTATAGCAGATCTAATGATTATGAGTTCAAATAAGAGATTTGAACCGAAATCAAACTTTCAAATGTAAAAATATAAAATCGAAGAATTAAATTTACTTATTTAATTGAAATATTAAAGATAATGAAACTTATATTTTCAATTAAACTTTCTAGGTGAATCTTCGGATTTATTTGCTGATTCTCGCCGACCTTTTCCATTTTTTTCCGTTGAATCTTCAAGAACAAGTGATGCTGATGTTGAAATTAAGTTTTGAGATCTTCAGATCAACCGATCTTTGTTTCGTATATCTTAGAACTACGTTTTGAGATAGTTTTTCCACAAAAAATTTCCATCAGAAACTGTGTTTCTTTGTGTGTTTCACTAGTAAAGAGAGAAAGTGAAATTAAAAACGAAAATGAAACTCAAATTACAAAGGAATAGAAGGAGAAGATGCAATCGATCTTTATTGTTGCAGTCGAAAATTCGGAAGAAGAAGACGAAAAATGAGTCTCAGAAACCCTATAAATTATTTTTTTAGCCACAGAGAGAGATATGCAGAAGAGAGAGAAAAAGAAATGAGAAATGAAAATATCTTCCGGGATTCCTCTTGTATAAATAGTAAAGGGTAGTTTTGTTATTATTAAAATTCATAATAATTAATTATGGGCCAGATCTGAAGAAATATTGATATTCTGGGCCTAGCAATACCATTTTATGAAAGTATGGAGTTGAAAATGTATGATCCATTTAGTGGGGCTTCAAAATATTGAACCCATATAGTAGGGTGGTTCTAGTATTTTTCACTTAATTAATCCCATAAGGTGGTGTAGCACTAGCAGCTTATATGGGCATATCATCACCGTGGATATTCATTCCATAAAGTGATTGTTGTTACTGAGAAAAGTGCGTGATAACGTCTTGTAAACTAGAGAAAGGAAGAAGAAGACACAAAATAAAGGGGAAGAATAAGGGAGAAATTCTATTCATTAGTGTGTTAGACAAACATTAAAGTCTCTATTTATAGGGCTAGACACAAGGGCATCCCAATAATAAACGAGATTCACCCTAGATATTCTTAACATAAGTACACGTTTATAACAATAGGGTATACCCAGATTAATTGGGGTATACCAAATAAGACAAAATAGGGTCATTTGGAAGTAAAATAAGCCATCCCTTAACCATATATTTTCTAAATGGCTAATATACTCTTGTTTCATTAACACTAAAAATTCTAATTAGGTTAATTAATTGAGTTTAGATTGATTAATTGAGTAGATTAAAACTTATGGAATGAAATTTTATTTTTGATTGAACTTATTTGGGAAGATTTTTGATGAAAAAAAATTGTTTTGAGAAAATATTTTGCAACGAAAATGAAAGCACACAACCCAAACACTTCTAAAAAGGGGATTGCAAAGCTGTTGTATGAAATCATACTCAAAATTAGATCAAAAATCAACACTTTCAGTTCTGAAAGTATAAAATATCGGCAAGGTCGACGAATGAAGATCATGCCGGCCAAACTTTGGCCATGGATGTTATGAAAAGTCATAAAGATATGCATGTTACGACCTTGCCGGCTAAAAACACAGAAATCACAATTCTCGATTTCTAACCTAATATAACAGTCAAATCACACAACAAAATGATGGGTTTGAGTTTAAACATCATTTATAGTCTTCTTTTCGCCCGTAGAATCGACAGTTTTTTTGGAAAATCAATGTTGAAATTTTTTATATGGTTTTGGTTGATGAAAGATGTAGATGAAGAAGAAGAAAAGATTAAGAGTTGTTTAGTTTTTTTAATTTTAAGGTTAATGAAATTAAGAAATAAGTATATTTTAAAGATTTAATTAGCTCAAAGGTATTAAAGTAAAATCACCATTTTTAATAATGACACATTATGTCCCTTGAAATTGGGTATACCCCAATTAATCTGGGTATACCCCAATCTCGCCAGGTTTTTTATTTGAGTATTTTATTTCGATACATTAGCCCAAATTTTGTTGTGTGTTATAGGGCAAACGGCCCATGGATGTGCGGCCCAACTAGCTATACCTAGGGTTTCCCTTACATGTATATATATATGATATTGTATCCATGTAACCTTGCTGCTGATCAATAAGAAACTCTCTCCTCCTCTGCCTCTCTGTCTTCTTTTCTATATGATTTACTGCAATACGTTATCAGCACGAGCTCTAACCCTACGACAATGGATTTTTTTTTTTTTTGGGTTGCTATAAAATATTTGAAGGATTGTTTTGGGATCGATGGAATCAATGGAATCGTCATCGTCAAAATCAGTTAAGTTGAATTTATTTTCTCCTATATATTTTTATTTTTCCAGTTTTTGATCCAAGTTAAATCCAATATATCTATGCCAATCTTAATCACCAATTACAATCCCATGATCAATCGATTGATTACAGTTTATAAATATATATATTTTTTGTATATTTATTATGCAATCATATTTTATAATATATATTAATATTTATAATGTTAATGTTAATGCCGTAATTGATTATGTCCCAATACTATCGCCGCTGAAACGGAGAATGAAAGAATACTCCTGAAGCTGAAGACTATTGAAATGTAAAGTTGAAAAGTGAAAAGTTTTCGGTCCGGCCCGACCCAACTAACCCGACCCGACACAGTCAACTTGGTCCAACTTGGTCCGGCCGGTCCACCCAAACCGGTTCATCCAGGTCCGGTCAAATCCGAACCCATCAAGCCAACCCGGACCAAGGAAGTCTATCCTGTTCCGCCTCCTGTTCCTGCTGGGATGTGCGCGGCTAAGACCATTCTGGTTTTGGCTATATACGTTGGGAACCAAAACTTAAAGGTATGTAATTCTAAAATACATAGGTTCTTACATTGAGTTCTTGCTAGGCTTATTTATTTGTTTATAAAACATGCCTAGTTTTGTTTATTTTTGTCTTAAGATAAGTCCACATCATATAAACGGTAAATTTATTTATGATTGCTTATCTCGATCATTAAGAATTTTGGTCTTAATGCTATTTTGTTCAATTGAATATGATATTGGATATAGTTGAATGGTGTATTTTGCTTAATTGGTTGTACCAAGTCAATTCCAATATATTCATTTGGGGCTTAGAAGTACTTGAGCACCATTATTAGATACTTGATATTTCTCCAATATTTTTTGAATGTTCCGTGGAATGTATCCACTTGCTCGACTATTAAGCTGTCAATAGTTTCAAAACATACGTTCCAATAAAATCACATGTATTCCAATTTTTGTGGAAGAACTCACAAATGATGATATGAGTCATAAAATTTTCATTTCTCTACTTCATCCATAATACTAACGAACCGGTATATGTTGAAGTATGACAACAAGAGAATTATCTTTAGTAATCTATTCATCCTAAAGTAATTGGTTGACATGTGTAGTGAGATTCTCTTGGCTTATTGAGATAAAGAAATTTCTCAAATTAAGCTAAATGTAGCAAAAATGAAAATGGAAAGAACCCCAAAGTAATAAGGGTTAGACGTAATGACTCATATAAAGCATGAGAAAAGGGACATATATATCATGGGATGAAGCTAAAATGTAATTCTAGCTTCCATCATAAATGAAAAAAAATTGGAAATGCACCTGGTCATAGGTATTGGTGTATACAATATAATGTGTGTATCATATTAGCAACCAATTTTCACATCAACTTTAATGACAACAAGAAATTTTCCTAGCCAATTGACTATCTTATTCAGTTGAACTGGATCCAATGTCTGTACTTATGGAATGAAAACAAGAGACATAAATTCTGTAAAGAACTTGAGATATATTGGGTGACACGTAATATATATTCACTCTAAAGTACTTGAATTGAATCCCACTTTTATTACGTAATAAGGCCACACCACCTGCTAAAACTCTCAAGACCTAAGTGTCTAACTCATAATTGTTTTTCTTCCATTATCTTAAGGAATTTAAACTAGTTGTTGAACTACTTCCTTATAATATGACTACGATGATTGGATCATTGACCGAAGCATTGTTCAAAATTTATTTCCAAGATGAAACAAAATCACAAAAGCTCTATATGTACTGAGAGCTAATCACCTTGTTAAATTCCAAAGAAACCCATGAGAGTGGATATCATACGGAAACTCACAGTGATGAGAATGTAATTGATTGCATTTTTTATGCCTCTAATTTATTTGGAAGGAAATATATTTTAGAGAAACTAATGAGTAAATCTAGTGCAATGTAATTCACTATAATATTTGGATTATTGAATCATATTGATTCCGACGATGAAATGTTGGAAATTGACTCACACATGCTTTGGGCATAACCATAAATCAACTTTGGTTGTGAAATGATGATCGTTTTGAAAGGACTCATGCGAACATCACTTTATTTGAGTGAACAAAAATTGGAACAATTTTGATAGAATGCGAAGTAATGACATATCTCATAATAAGTGCTTTCTAAAGTACTAGATGCACAACCTCCTCCTCCCTCCAATTATGCTTTTAAGTAAAAGAGCATATCACTCATTTTTACAAAGTCTTCATAAAAACAGGATCGAGACCATCCTAAGATGCAAATGGTAAAAAAAAAATATTACAAAGAAAACAAGGTGAAATTTAAAAATAATAATATTCATGTCGAATGCGGACCATTAAAGTAACTTATGGATCTGGTGAATGTTTTGACATTTTGGACTAGTTTTAGTTCTTAAGAAATTTGCGTTTAAAAAACTCTTAGCACATATTACACGATACAAAGTGCAAAGGCAAAGGCTGGCCACCCTTATTAATGCTAGAGAATTTACATCAAAAGGACTTGATGAATATTGTGTGTCTAATGGGATCAATATAGAGCATCTTATACCCAATGGTCTCGTAAAAGGCTACCATCAAAGGTTACAGATGGTTCCTAAGGAATAGGTTATGCGTACCAACCTATCCTTTATTTCTTTGGGGATATGCAATATTACACGCATCTTACTTAATTCGTTTTTAGAACCCAATATCAGTCAACCTTTTATGCGTACCAGTTGGTAACTGGATTTAAGCCTGACATTTGTGTTCTTACACATTTTTGGTTTCACTATATATGTGCCACTACGACTCCTCATCGTACTATGATGGGTGTTCAAAACTGTTAAGTAGTTATGTTGGAAAGGAGTTCTCAACAATTATCCGCATTTTAAAACTTTTGGCAGGAGATATCTCTTACCGCTAGATTTGCGGGTTGTCATTTTAATGAGACATTCTTCCCGTCGTTAGTGGGAGATAATAAAAAGTATTTTCTAAGGGAACGACATGAATTATCATGGTGTGTTCCCACTATGTCTCATGTTGATTCTTGTACTCCACAAATGTAAATGTGAAGTGATAAAGAATAATCGATTTTCAGAATGTACAATGATGTCGCTAAAGTGACAAGATCACACATACTAGCTTCAAATATTCCTGCAAGGTTAGAAATCCTCAGTATGGGGTACACCATAGACTAAAGTGTTGCAACTACACTTGGTGGAAGTGTAGTTAAGGCCGTGGCTCCATAAAGGAAGATGAAGATGCCACTAGATTCGATCAATGCTCACCTAGAAAGGAAGTAGATGAGTAAGGCACAACCTAATTTGTATCATTAATAAAAGAATCTCATTTGATTGTCTCTGACTATGTCCATGAATCAATACTGGAGGACGCTCCGAAGTTTAACGATTCGAGAGAACAATGACATCCCAAGTAGATAATGAGAACACACACGAGTCAATGGAAAGATCGTGTGATCATATTAATGATTATTATTTTCATATACAGTTGCTAAAGGAAATCGAGCACGATGAGATCGAACCATGCTTCTTATTATTTGAATATCAATAATAAAGAGCATATTTGGCCTACACAATCCAGGTAGAATTTGATTCTTTGACAAATATATAAGTATTTGGTGTGGTAGTGCTAACCAACCAAGTGTAAATCATGTGGACATACATGATTATTTGTCACAAAGAACAGTGATAATAATGAAGTCGTAATGGTATAAAGACTCTCCGTGTGGCGCGAGGTATATCACAAATCCCTGAAATTGTTTACTTTGTTGTAATGAGCATTATAGCATCTTTCTACTTAGTTAGATTTGTAATTTCAAAAGGACTTGAAATGCAGCATATGTATGTGGTTGTTACGTATCTCTGAAATAATCAAGATATAGAAGATATTTACAAAAGTACTTGATAGACTTTTGTTTCCCAAATCAAATGACTCTAAACCACAAAATGCGTTTACAGTTAGATAGAACTCTCACTTATAGATTCAAGCAATCAGGCGGATGTGGTATACCTGTACAAGTGACTATTTGATTTGGAGGGGATAGACAAGTAAGTTATTTTTCCTTGCGTATTCACAAGAAAGTTCCTGATTTCGAATTGTAGATATCTATGTCGATGGTACAGACATGATGGGTACTCTTGATGTAATAAGAGACCTTAAAAGGTATTTGAAATCATAATTTGATATGAAAAATTCTGGGGAAAGCTCGATCGAATACTGAGCTTGTGGTATATCATCCCACCAGTTTGCATTTGTCTATAGTTGTCAGGAAATTTAACAAAGACATGCATCCTGATAGCACTCCCATGATTTTTCGAGGTTCAAATGTAAGTAAGTGACCATTTCGTCTAAAGGAAGATGACGAATATGTATTGGGAGATGAAATTCCCATATCTAAGTACAATAGACGCATTGTTGTACTTAGTATAATAATGTACTCGACTAAATTTTACATCTCAGGTAACTTGTTAGCTAGATATAGCGCAGCGCCAATGCAACGTCATTGGAATGGTATAATGAATACTTAAAGGTAACCATTGGCATAAATTTGTTTTATCCCTACAAAGACATTAAAAGGAATGTTAATGAAAGTGCAATCCAAAAGTTGGTGATTATGAAGGAAAAATAATCTCTTCTCCACGAAAGTAATCAGGGGGAGATATGGTAGATTATTTTCTAAGTCATTACCAATATTCAGTTTCGAAAAATACATGACTAAAGGAACTGTCTGGAATAACTCTGAAAGTAATCAGGGGGAGATGCCGACATCAGGGGGGGGGGGGATCTAAGGATATGATGTCGACATAGTTTACTTCGAAATTGAAGTTGCGTTGTACTCTTTTTCCCTTCCATCGAGAATAGTTTTTCCCAAAGGGTTTTGTCACTCGACAAGGTTTTTAGCGAGACAATACTAAAAACATCAAGTATGTTGAACGTTGTAGACATAAAGATCGCGTTGATATTACTGAAAATATCTGAATCAAAGAAATGAAACGCAATAGTCCGTTAAGCAACGTAACTTCCAGAATCAACAACAGGGTCTTATAAACATTCAAGTCACCAAAGTAATGTGTGATATACCCCTATTGACTGAATTAGACTAATAAAAATTGTCTGACTTCAGGGGGAGCATCTAATGGTTTGTTGAACTATTTTCCTTCACCGAGGTTGCCTTTTTCCACAGGGTTTTGTTACTCGGCAAGGTTTTTAATGATACAACAGCAAACACCGGGAATATAATTTCCCAACTAAGGCTATTGTATTTTCTACAAGGATTTGCCTAAGAAGTTGTGAAGCACCTAATCAACTTCAACGAAGCAAAGTGATCATCTGCAACGGATCACCTTTACTTGCATCTGTCGTGTTTTACTCTTTCCCCTTCGTCAAGGTTTTGTCCCACTGGGTTTCCTTGTAAAGGTTTTAACGAGGCAATATATTCGAGTCTAACTATGTTCTATGCTTGCGTAATATTGTACTCCTTTTCATTAGTTCGGGTTTTGTCCCTCTGGGTTTTCCTAACGAAGTTTTAACGAGGAAATTAAATTAGACTCGTCGGTCTTTGAAGATTATATTGCATGTGATGAAATACATGTAAAGTACAAGACTACATGTGAAGTACTACATGTGAAGAATTGTACCAAGGTTTTATCCCACTGGGTTTTTCCTTATCAAAGTTTTAACGAGGCAATTGATTTCGGCACAAGCAATCAAGGAGAGAACAACATTTGAAGAACTATATTTGAAGCACTCTATGTGAAGCACTACATTCGGAAATCTATTGGAACACACAAGGGGGAGTGTTATAGGGCCTACGACCCATGGATGTGCGGCCCAACTAGCTATACTTAGGGTTTCCCTTACATGTATATATATGTTATTGTATCCATATAACTTTGCTGCTGATCAATAAGAAACTCTCTCCTCCTCTGCCTCTTTGTCTTCTTCTCTGTATGATTTACTGCAATATTGTGAAATTTGTTTACTATTTCGTGTGATGACATACGAATTAAAATTGTGTTACGGGGAGAGAAACAGTGTGAGTGATCACCGTATGTACAGTTGTGACCCGCTGGGTGAAGAAAATAAAGTTTGAAAAGAGCGGTTCAGTTACCCATAAAAATACTAATTCCAATTGACAAGTCCTTTCATATCTCTGTTTAGAGAGAGAAGTTCAAATTCCGCATCTTTGTTCTCTATTGGTTCCAAATAACCCATTTCACTGTTTCCTCCTTCTACTCAATGAAACAGGTAAGTAAAATCATCTCTTTTATCTTTTGGAATCTTGTAAAAAAAATCAGTAGCACTAGGGTTTAAACCTTAAATGTTCTACACTAAGTAGATGATGTTTTATGAATCATTCATTTCTGCAGGTCTTGAGTGAAATCTGAGATTGATTGATTCAAAATTTAATGTTACCTAAATTAAAAAAGAAAGACACTTACTAATGCAAACCCCACCGGTGTTCACAGCAAAGTTCTCTGAGTTCACCTCAGTCACTTGCACAGGAAACAAGTAAGTTAATCTCATTTTTCTGATGGAATTTTGCATTTTTACTTTCTTCCTATTTTTGTGCATTAGTAGAACTAGGTTTTAGCTAGATGTGTTAGGGCATATGAAACAGTCTTCCAAATTTTTTTCTCTTGGGTTTTTCACTAAGTAAATGATGTTTATGGATTATTCATTTTTACAGGTCTTGAGTGAAATCTAAGTTGAACACATAGATTTTGTTATTCAAACTTCGCAAACCATGGATGTTGCCCAAATTAAAAAAGAGAAAGACTTGGAAATGCAGCCCCCACCAGGGTTCACAGCCAAGGAAAGTGTACTGGTGCTAACGACTGTCCTTGCTCTGGGTTAAAAAAGCCATCGACAAGCAAAGGGAAAGAAGATGGAAGCATCAATGCGGAAGATAAAAAAGTTGACACCTCCAACAGTAATGCAGAGGAAGTAGCTGAAGATGAGGACTACTATGAACAAGAACCTGATCGGGTCGATACAGATTTTTATGACTTCGACAGGTGTAAGAGGGAAGAATGCTTTGAATCTGGTCATATTTGGGCCATCTTTGGCGATTTAGATGTTATGCTAGGATAAATGCAGTATACCCACCTTACAAGGTGAATGTCACATGGTTGGAGTTTGTTGCTGGGAATACAGATGAGACTGCTTGGGAGATAAGTGGGTTTCCTGTTGCTTGTGGGAAGTTCAAACTCGGAAAGACTTCTATAACAATCGAAGATGCAGATTCATTCTCCCATAAGATTTGTGGTGGGAAAGAAGATGTTAGAAAGAGTTACAACATCTATCCCCGAAAAGGCGAAACTTGGTACCTCTACAAGAACTGGAACATTAAATGGAGCTCGGATCCGGACAACCACAGAGAGTACGAGTATGAATTTGTTGTTGTCTTGTCAGATTACACCAATAAATCAGGCATTTTGGTTGCCCATTTGGTAAAGTTGAAAGATTTTAGATGCCTATTTAGGCCAACCAATAACAGTGGCATGGCTTCGTTTCAAATACCATCCAATGAAATGTTAAGATTCTCTCACCGGGTTCCTTCATATAGAACAAACGGTAAAGAAGGAGAAGACATCCCTGAAGGTTATTTTAAACTTGATCCTTGTTCCCTGCCCAGTAACCTTGAAGAAATCCCTGAAACTGTTGATGTTAATACTAATGGTTCGTTAAAATCTGTATCTAAGGAGAAGCATCATTTGCCGAAGAAGAGAAAAAATCCTGATGCACAGAGTACCTTTAGTTGCAGTTCGCCAGGTGGGAATAAGTCTTCTAGGATGTAAAATGGAGGTTATGAGAACTTAAATGAAGAAAAGCGGGCAGCAGAAGCTTCTGGTCGACCTTTGGGTAAGAGCAAGGCTACCAGTGTTTCAGACAGCGAGAAAAATGCTGCTGCTCACTCTAAAGAATTGAGTCCTGATGGTGTAATATTACCACACCTGGCAGTGCTGACGAGGATATCCCCTCTTCACCTTCTTCTTTGAATATTTTTGAAATGAGAGATACAGAATTTTGCAACTTTGACAAGGAGCGCTCCTGTGAGAAGTTTAAGACTGGCCAGATATGGGCTCTGTATTGCAAATTGGATAAGTTTCCCAAAAAGTATGCTCGGATAGAAAGTGTTGAATCATTTCCTGTTTTTAAACTTGCTCTAAAGTGGCTTAAATCTTGTGATCCACCAGGAAACATTATTTTATGGGTTGACAAGGAAATGCCAGTAAGCTGTGGAACATTTAAGGTCACATCTAGAGTAGTTGCTGTCTTTACTGATTCCATTTCCTTCTCTCACCAGTTAAGTGAAGTGCCAGCTGTTAATAACATGTACACAATCTATCCAATGGCAGGGGAAGTGTGGGCACTATACAGTAAATTTAGCTCTGACTTGAGGTGCTTGGACTTGAAGAAATGCGAGTACGATATTTTTGAAGTTTTAGAGGTGGTTGATGTTCATTGGATAATCGTATCGGTTTTGCAAAGAGTTACTGGTTTTAAGGCGGTATTCAAAGCTAAAGAAAAATAGGAACTTGATTCCACTGCGGCTATACCGTGGATTGAATTGTATAGATTCTCTCATCAAGTTCCTTCTTTCATGTTGTCAGGAGCAAGGTCTGGCAAGTTACGTGGTTGCTGGGAGCTCGATTCTAGAGCATTGGCGGTTTATTCAGATTCGAGGAATTGGACATGAGCAGGTTGGTGTAGGTTTTATCCAGTTTTTTACGGTCTATTTGGGAAGATGAACCATATACAAAAACTATTCTCTTTTGATATGAAAACTGGGTTTCTCGTTCTACATATCAGTTTTCTGAAATTATTTAGGCGTAGTACAATATCTCTTTTACCTAGGCCTGAATGTATTCCCATTTTGTGGATCTTTATAGAGTTGTACTCTGACAGTGTTATTTTGTGAAGTTATACTTTTGCTATAAATATGTATTTACCTAAGCACTTTACTGAAATGCATGGCCATGAGAAGCCAAAAATGAAAAATCTTTCTTTGGGTTTATGTACAATCTGTTTCTCTTTTAGATATACAGTTATTTCTTTACATTATGAACTTCAGATCAATGTGAGACTTTCATGTGACACCTTCATCCAAGTGTGTGGCATCTGTTTGGATAAAGCAATAACAGAAGGTACAGTATAATTGTTAATTTACATCTTGAAGTTGTTTGAAATATGATTTGTTTACATCTTCAAATATGCTGTGTAATTAAATTCTTGCCTTGTGATGTGAATTTCTTAGATGCTGATGACTAAACACTTTTGATGGAATGCTACTGGTAATTCGTTTACAACTTCACATGTGCTTCTTACCTATAATATAATTTTCATGTTCTTGTACCTTGTTAATTTTTTGGCCATGGTATGGCCAGAATTTTTTGTCGGATTTTTGTTCTTTTGTATAATTCATACGCATAGAGTGAATATTGCGTTGCAGTCAATGAGATAAAGTGCTATTCGTTTTCCATGTATGTACAGCTGAGCTGTTGGGTAATATTGTAAAGGTAATTTAAAAACTCGATAGTTATTTTCTCTAATAATAGATGAATCTTGAGCTCATTATGTAGACTGCAAATGTGAAGTATGATATTGTAGCTCAAGTTCCTTAATGTTGTTAGTGGACTTCTCGTCTGAATTGGGTCGCTAGTTGTTTGCCAAGTGAAGTTCCTTCATCTGATTCAATATTCCCAGTCTTTACATGTATTGCCAATTGTAATGGATAAATGTAGATTTTACTTCTCTTTACCTCAATTTTACTCATTTTTTGAAACATATAGATTTAGAAATGTAGTTTGGTGCAAATTAGGTATACTCAATAACGTAGCCACTAAAAGTTTCATGTAAAATGTTGTCTGTAGCACAATATTTCTGAGGAGCCGTAAATATTTCTCTGTAGCACTTTCCCAGAGTGTAATTACATCGAAGAAATTTCCGCGTTACCTTGACGGGTAGTTCTCATAGGATACTACTGACTAGCAGAGTGTGGATTATTTGACTCGTCTTATTTGAAAGTTCATGTGTTGTGTTTTGTTAAATTTGATGCTGACTTGGTCAATTGCGTCACACTGTTGTTTAACCAGAACAATTGACTTTTGAGTCTGACTGACATAACTTAATCCAGGTCAGATGTTACAACAAAATCAGTGGAACGTCTGACTAAGGAGACTCAGCTCTGAATCAGCTGTCAGACACGGAGTTATGAAACAAAGGAAACCCTTTTAAGGTTTGAGAATACTGAAGTTCCCAGTTTCCTAAAAGAAGTGCCTCACAAATGTGAATGCTGAGCTCATTATTGTTCACTGCAAATGTCAAGTTTTGTTACTGAAGCTTAAGTTGTTTAATGCAAGTGGACCAATCTTTTGCTAGATTTTCGCCTTAATTGGTTCACTAGTCATTCGCCAAGTGAAGTCAGTCATCTGATTCAATCTTTCCGAAAATAAATTATTATTATTTTATATATATAACTTATTTCTTTGGTTCAATGAAATACAATAAAGTGTAACAATAAATTAAAATAATTATTATTGTACATTTGTACATAATAATTAAAATAAAAAAAATATTTAATCATATCATATAATTTATACTCATCTATAATAGGAGTTTTATAGATTGTGTATTCATGAAAAAAAATAAGATAGAGTAAAAAACATCTTCATAAAAAAATTAGAAGTCTTCCAAAATCTTACATATTTTGCAAGACTTTAATCAAGGAAAATATATACTCAAAAGTCACTCAAAGTCTTGAAAATAGATAAGTATGCAAAGTCTTTGAATTTTCAAGTTTACAATGAGTAACACAAACTTTAGAAGACCTTTTGACAATCTACAACGAGTAACATAAACTTTGAAAGAGATTTTAAAAGTATACAACCAATAACACAATACTTTGTAAATCCATTAAACTCTATAGAAATCGATAAAAGTATTTATTGAGTAAACCCCTGTTAGATTATGAAGTTTAAATCAAGTTTTTTATTTCCGTTATGAACTTTAAGATCGATGTCAGATTTGCAGGTGACACCTTCATCCAAGTGTAACATAAGGTGCAGTCTAATTAATATTCGGAAAATGGGTTATATGACCATAGGCCATAAATTGTGGGAGCAATGGACTTGTAAAATATAGGTCTGGGTGAAAAAGATAGGGGAAATATTAGCCATATATACCCTTTGCTTTAAACTGTATTCTTTTTCTTATCCCCTTCTCTCTACAATTAAAATTAATCGCGAGAAATGTCTTAACTTCCCAAATATAAGTTGGATTTTAATGAAATTTATATTTTTAGAAAGGGCTCGAAATTCTCAACGAAACAAGATCCATTGTTGATATGAAATTCAAAAAAACAAAAATTATTTTAAGCCAAGCCGAGGATACATTATGCACCCAGGTACAACTTGACCAAAATTTATTTCCTATAAAAATATGCACTATGCACCCAGGTGAAACTTGGCCAAAATTTATTTTCTATAGGAATATATATTATGCACCTAGTTACAACCTGACCAAAACTTATTTCCTGTAAGAATGTGCATTATGCACCTGGTCAAAACCTATTTTCTATAACAATATATGCACTATGCACCCAGGTGCAACCTGGACAATCCAGACCGAGGATACATTATGCACCCAGGTGCAACTTGGACAAAACTTATATTTTCCATAAGAACATGCATTATGCACCCAAGTGCAACCTGGCCACAACTTATTTTTTAATAAGGATATGCATTATTCAAAATGGGTACTCACGATTCAACGCCATCATCAAATGGGTATGGGTACTCACGATTCAACGCCATCATCAGATGGGTACTCACGGTACCAAGTACTCCTTGAAAGCTTGGTACACAACCATCTCTTTACCTCTCAAATCAAACCCAATTCATTCTCAATAGAGTACCACGAGCTACAATTTCGATCCAATCTTGGATTGCATACAAAACCCACTAAGTTAAAGAGATGGGTGCATCATTTTATCGAACAAATGATGAGCACGAAATGTAACGTCTGCTCTAGATTTAGTACAGTAAATCAATAACACCCGCTAAAAGATAATGCTCAAGGAAAGTCACAAGAGCCTTGGACCAATTTTTCTTCTTCTGAACATTTTCTCGAATAACATGTGGGCATTTTTCTTCCCATTCATCACTCAATTGAACACCAATAGTCCACTTTTCTTAACTTGTTTTCTTGTTGATTGTTCAATCCAAATCCAAATCCAAACCAATTTCATATTCAAATATTCATTTTTGGGCAAGTTCTAAAACCCCAAAAAATATCAGTAACCCATTGCTGAAAGTTTATCTCGTCGATCTCACCACCACCACTTACCTAATAAACGTTTTTAAGAATTAAAATTGAAATCAAAATTAGTATGAATCAAAATTTGGAATTGGAGGAATTGTTCTTAAGATTAATCCTTACCAACTTCAGATTTTAATTCGAATCCATACCAATTTGATTTTCGATTCCAATTCAAACAACGGATACTCCCATTCCCAAATGAATTATCCAAGTAACATTGATTTGCAATTCCACATTACCACTTCTCCATTAGTAACAGATCCATCTCTACCATTTCTGGAATTGTTGAAACAATTTCTGGAACATCAAGCCAACCAAAACCCCAGACAAATTTGGTTCTGTTTTTTTGACGATTTTGACTCTTTTTTGGCCTTAAACATCCAATAGTTAGGATTGAATTTGCTGCTTAAAGGAAAAAAACTTTCATACCATCTGTGAGAGGTTGTGTTAGTGACGGAGATGGATGAAAACCGAAGAGGAAAAAGGATATGCTCGATGGAGAGATGATAGAGAAGGGTATTGCAGTACACGGGACATAAAATAAGTTGTATAACATGGGTGAAATATCCAAATTTGGATAGTAGAAAAGTATTTTTGGATTTTGGTATTTTTGAGCGACAACCATGTTTTACAAGTCCATTACACCTCAGAATTCAAATCCAAAGGCTAATAGACCAAAAAACTGAATTCATATTATTAATGTCCGACTTTGAGTTGATGAAACGTAATACGATTGGCAGACACAATTAGGTCATGTTTGGTATAGTTTTCAAAAACAGTTCTCTGTTTTCAAAAACTAAAAAAACAGAAAACAAGAGAAAACACGTTTGGTAGGGATATTTTTAGAAAATGTTTTCTATCTGTTTTCTGTTTTTGAAAACAAAAAAAATGAAAACAATTTTTTTTTCCAAAACAAAGTAAGAGATCGGGGGAATGACTGCAAGTGAGTCATGGCTAATATCACTATATGTTGACAAATCTTTACATTTGATACAATTCAGTTGATTTTCCTTATTTTGAAAAACAGTTCACCAAACAATTTTTAAAAAATGAAAACAAAGAAAAAAGGGTATGTTTTAAAAACAGTGGAAAACTATACCAAGCAGGCTATTAGTGACTCAAAATTGCATCATCAACAAGAAACCGACATGTGTGATCACCTAATATCTCCCCACCATAACCAAAATTTGTGTCCTACCTTACTAACTTAAAAATTGGCCTTTGATCCAAAATTTGCATTGTATCAGAAATATTTTCCGTAGAATCAACTCGCGACTTAAAATTCCGCCTAGTTAGTAAGTTCGCGAATAATACTCGTATAATTCGTGAATCCGTGATCATAATATCGATCGAATCGAATCACGATTTAATCGTATAACCTGGAACTCAGACTTAGATTCACGAATTTCCAGCTTAAATCGAATTATACGCGTATTTACCAATTACCGAATCATACGCCCCGTATAATACTTTGCCACATCATCACTTAATAATCATTATTTATTATATTTTTGACTTTTAAAATTTTACATATACTAATCTGATTCCAATACCATCAACGTTCAAGTCATTTGCTGATTGTGAAGCACATATCATATGTATAGTTCATGACAAGTATTAACTATAGTATTTTATGAGAGATTATATTAAAAATGATTTTTTTAACAGGTTCATATATGCCGAATTTTGTACGCCGAATGCATATCTCAAAAACGAATTATACACGTATACATGCCGTTCCGTATTACTGCCGAATCATGAATCGTTGACCGGTTTTTTGACCGAATTTAACTTTTACGAATCCGTATAATACTCGTACGTATCCCGTTCCGAACGTATCCCGTACCACGAATTGCTAACTAGGTTCCAAACTCTAGTCAAAGGACTCAAGGGTCCGTTGATATGACCCGCGGGTAGAGAGAATGAAGTTTGAAAATAGCGGTTCAGTTACCAAAACACAAGTACTAATCAGTATCGCCCAGGCAGTCGCGTTTATCTCTCTACAAAGTTCCGACTTCCGATCACTGTATATCGCAGCTTTGTTCCAATCTTTGAAAATAAAACAGCTTTTTCGATTCAAATTTTTTGGTGGTGCGAACTTTGATTTTTGAATATCGTTGTTACAAATTCCAAATCCCGCTACTTTGTATCAATGAATTTGGGGTGGAACTCAAATTCCTGCATTTTTGTTCTCTTCACTCTTATTGTACTCAGGAAACAAGTAAGTTAAGCCATCTCTTCTTATCTTTTTGAATTCTGCAATTTTCTTTTCATTCTATTTAGTGGTATTAGGGTTTTAGCTGTGTTATTAGGTTTAAACTTAAAAGGGTTTTCCACCAGGTAGATGATGCTAGTGAATCATTGATTTTTGCAGGCCTTGAGTGAAATCTCAGCTTGATAAATACATTTTGTTATTCGAACTTTAAGAAACCATGAATGTCACCCAAATTAAAAAAGTAAAGGACTTAGAAATTCAGCCCCCATCAGGGTTCACAGCAAAGGTGTCTAATGCCCAAGGAATGGGTACTGGAGTTGAGAACAAAGGGAAAGAAGATGCAAGCTATTTGTATGACTTCGACAGTGTGAGTGAAGAATGCTTTGCAGTTGATCAGTTGTGGGCAATTTATGACCCTCTGGATGATATGCCCAGATGGTATGCTCGGATCAATAAAGTATATGGTTCACCTTTTAAGGTGGATGTCACATGGTTGGAGTATATTGCTGGGGATGTAGATCAGAAGGCTTGGGATCAAAGTGGGTTACCTGTTGCTTGTGGAAAGTTCAAACTCGGCGAGACTGCTACAATTGATTATATAAGTTCATTCTCGCATAAGATATTCGGTGAAGTAGGTGAACGAGATCTTTTTGACTTCTATCCCCGGGAAGGGGAAACTTGGGAACTTTACAAGAACTGGAAGATTGAATGGAGCTCTGATCCAGACAACCACAGTGAGTACGAGTATGAATCTGTGGTAGTCCTGTCAGATTACATCAGCAAAGCAGGCATTTCGGCTTCCTATTTGGTTAAGGTAAAAGGTTTTGACTCCTTGTTTAAGCCAACCAAAAACAATGGCATGACTTCCTTTTAGATACCATCCAATGAAAAAGTTAAGATTTTCTCACAGGGTTTCTTCATTTAGAACAAACGGTAAAGACCGAGACGTCCCTGAAGGTTATTATGAACTTGATCCTTGTTCCCAGCCCAGAAACCATGCAGTGGAAGTAGCTGAAGATGATGACCACTATGAACAAGAATCTGAATTGGAGGCCGTGGAAGTAGATGAAGATGATGAACAAGAATCTGAACTGGAGGACATTAAAGTTGCTGATCCAGACTTTTATGATTTCTTCTTGGATAAGCGTGAAGAATGCTTTGCACTAGATCAGATATGGGCCATCTTTGACGATATAGATCTTATGCCCAGATACTATGTTCGGATCGATAAGGTATATTTACCTTTCAAGGTTGATGTGACATGGTTGTTGCTGGGGATATAGATGAGATTGCTTGGAAGAGAAGCGGGTTACCTGTTGCTTGTGGGAAGTTCAAACATGACAAGACTGATACTATTGAAGATATAACTACATTCTCCCATAAGATTTTCTGTGAAAAAAGTGATGGAAAGAGTTTCAATATCTATCCACAGAAAGGGGAAACTTGGGCCCTCTACAAGAACTGGAACATTAAATGGAGTTCTAATCCGGACAACCAGTATGAGTACGAATATGTTTTAGTCCTGTCAGATTACACCTGCAATGTAGGCATTTTGGTTGCACATTTGGTGAAGTTAAAAGGTTTTGTATGCCTGTTTATGCCAACCAAAAGCTATGGCATGGATTCCTTTCATATACCTTCCAATGAAATGTTAAGATTCTCTCACAGGGTTCCTTCATTTAGAACAAACGGTAAAGAACGAGAAGATGTCCCTGAAGGTTATTTTGAACTTGATACTTGTTCCCTGCCTAGTAACCTTGAAGAAATGTGTGAAATTGTTGATGGCAGTATCAATGGTTCGTTAAAATCGGTATCAAAGGAGAAGCATCATATGCCAAAGAAGAGAAAAACTCCTGATGTAGAGAGTATTTTGGATGGGAATTCCCCAGGTAGAAATAAGTCTTCTAGAATTTCAAACGGTTGTTATAAGAACTTAAATGAAGAAAAGCGGGCAGCAAAAGATTCTGGTCGAACTCTAGATAAGAGTAAAGCTACCAGTGTTTTAGACAGCCAGAAGAATGATGCTTCTCACACTAAGGAAATGAGTCCAAATGGTGTGATTACCATATCTGGCAGTGTTGACAAGGACATCCCCTCTTCACCTTCTTCTTTGAAGATTTTTGGAATGCTAGACACCGAATTCTGCAACTTTAAAAGAGAGAAATCCTATGAAAATTTTAAGACTGGACAGGTATGGGCTCTGTACTGTAAATTGGATAAGTTTCCCAAAACCTATGCTCTGATAGAAAGTGTTGAATCATTTCCTGTTTTTAAACTTGCTATTAAGTGGCTCAAATCTTGCGATGCACCAAGGGATATTATTTCATGGGTTGACAAGGAAATTCCAGTAAGTTGTGGAACATTTAAGGTCACATCTAGTGAACTTGTTGTCTTTAATGATTCCATTTCTTTCTCTCATCAACTAAGTGAACTACCAGCAGTTAGGAACGTGTACACCATCTATCCAAGGGCAGGGGAAGTGTGGGAACTATACAGTAAATGTAGCTCTGACTTGAAGTGCTCTGAGTTGAAGAAATGCGAGTACAACGTTGTTGAAATATTAGACGTGGTTGATGTTCATTGGATAATCGTATCGGTTTTGGAAAGAGTTACTGGTTTTAAGGCGGTATTCAGAGCTAAAGAAAAAGAGGGACTTGGATCCGCTGTGGCTATACCGTGGATTGAATTGTATAGATTCTCTCATCAAGTTCCTGCTTTCATGTTGTCAGGAGCAATATGGCAAGTTACGTGGTTGCTGGGAGCTCGATTCTAGAGCATTGGCAGTTTATTCAGATTCTAGGAATTGGAAGGTGTAGGTTTTATCCAGTTTTTGACGGTCTATTTGGGAAGATGACCATTTACAAAAACTATTCTCTTTTGATATGAAAACCGGGTTTCACGTTCTACTAGAATATAACAATCATTCTCTTTTACCTTGGCCTGAAAGTATTCGTGTTTTTTGGAGTAATCAGACAGTACATATCAGTTATTTTCTGAAATTACTTAGGCGTAGTACAATATCTATTTTACCTAGGCCTGAAAGCATTCCCGTATCAGTGTTATTTTGTGAAGTTATACTTTTGTTATAAGAGCAAGTCTTATGGTGGAATCCATCCATCTTCCATCTTCCATGCCACCTCAACATTTGGAACTATGGATGGAAGCGCAAGTCTAGTGGTGGAACACGGAAAACGCTAATAATAATAGCGCTAAAAACGCTATTAGTAATAGCGCTTGACTCTAGTCAACGGTCAAAACACCATTTTTAATAACGCTTAACGCTATTGTTATTGGCGTGGAGCGCCATTCTTAATAGCGCTTCCTTAATTCTAAATAGGAAAACAAAAGTGGTTGGTTTAGGCAGGACTGATATTGCTGTCATACGTCAATCAACTATTGATAAATTTAACAAAAGTGGTTGGTATATTTTTTAGCCCTAACACTCATCAGAGTACCATAGATAATGTCACTAGAATTCTAGGAGTGGAAAAAATATCTCTTAATGATAAATACTTAGGTTCACCGTTGTTTACCAACAGATCTAAAGTAAAGTCTTTTGGAAAAATAAGTGAAAGGGTTGAGACTAGGATACAGGATTGGAGGTGTAAAACTGCCTCGACAGCAGGTAAATCTATCCTTATTCATGCTTCTTCTTCCACGTGGTGGTGTGTACCAAATGAATTGTTTTAGACTTCGATTGATGTAACAAACAAGATTGATAAGTTGCAGCGTTATTTCTTTTGGGGGAAGGATGAAAATGGCAGAAAAGGAGTGTTTCTGAAGGCGTGGATTGGGGTGTGCAAACCAAAAATCATGGGAGGTATGGGTTTCCTGAACACTAGGATTTTTAACTCTGTTATGTTGGCTAAGGTAAACTGGAGATTGATGAAAGAACCTGATTCACTATGGGCCAAAATCTACAAACACAAGTACTACCCAGATACAAATATCCTTGATACGATAAACACATGCTCGACTAAAGCATCTTGGGTCTGGAAAAATCTCAATAGAGAAATTGGAAAAATTGCGGAAAATGTAGAATGGGTGGTAGGAAATGGAGCAACAATTAGGGTATGGGTGGATAGATGGTGTCCGGGGGAAAGAAGGACTCTTTGGTAGAACCAACTGCACAAATTCAAAGGATAATTCATCTAAATGAGTTAATGAATCGTAATGAAGAAAATTGGTCCTGGAATATTGGAAGCCTTCGAATGTATTTTGAGGATGAGGTGGTGGATTTGGTAAGAAAGATTGAAATACGAAAACACTCGGAGGACCAGATGGAATGGAAAATTTGGAAAAGAGTGGGGAATTTACAACCAAGTCTCTATATGGGAAGCTGATCATAAAAGGTAGCTCAGAAAATGCAGAGCAACAAAGTTTTTGGAAGGGTGTATGGAGTATGAAGATACCTCCAAAAATAAAGACCTTCATCTGGAAGTGTGCACACTCTATTTTACCACTTAATGAGAGAATCAGAAGGATTCTACCGTATGTGAACAAGACATGCCCCATGTGTGGAGAACAGGAAGAAACTCTATCACATCTATTTATGTTCTGCTCTTTTGCTATTTCTGTCCATATTGCTTTGGGAATTTTTGATATCATGTTGTTAGATGGTTATGAGAATTTCCATAGTTGGATAGCAATGTGGTATGATAGGATAGAAAAACCTAATGTAGGATTTCTTGTTTTGCATGATTTCTTAGCAATTGTTTTGTGGGGAATATGGAAGGCTAGATGCGATTTGGTGTTCCGAAAAATAAAATTGGATCCTATCAAGACAGGGAATAGCATCACAGTCATAATAAGTAGTGTTAGGAGATCTTTAATTAAGAACATGCAGGAAGAAGAGGTACTTGTAAAAAGTAGACCCAAATCTATAGGGATAGATTGTTTAACAATAAAGCTATCAATAGCTACAACAGTAAGTGCTAGTAATTTGAATGGAGGAGTGGCTCTAATGTTATCTAACTATGCAGGAGGATACTTCGGAGCAAGGTGCAACTACATCTCAGGAAACTCTAGAGAGGATGTAGAGGAAGATGCATCTTCTTTGATGATCCATTGGTTACACCAACTAAAACACCCGGCAGTTCAGTTGGAGAGTGACAACGTGAAAGTCATTGAAGATATCAAAAGAAGACTGATTTCAGAAAAAAAAGATCTACAGAAGTTGCATGAAGGAAACAACAGTAACTATGAATTATGTATTAAAGGTTTAAACACTCTAAGTTTGATCCCTATGTCGGAAAAGTTTTACCCGGTTAAGATAGCTTCTTTATGCTTAAGCCAGAAGGTATGTAACTTTTGGGATGACAATGCTCTAGACCCTCTTTTGGTATGTTTGCAAAATATGAATTGTAATGAAACTGAAGTCCTGTAACTTCCAGGGGTATCCCTGTTTTATCGATTAAAAAAAAAAAGTCAATCAACTATTGTCCATGAGAAAGAGATCGTTTTTCATGGAAATTTGTGTTTTTCAATCATCTCGTTGACTTCAAGACTTAATCATTTGAATTTGAACAAATTTATGAGAGCAAATGATGTCAGGAACAAGCGAAGGTGTGTAGATACAGTATGGAGCATAGGAATGAACTTTTCATTTGTAAGTGCGCCATTCTTAAATTCTTAACAGGAGCGCTATTATTAACAGCGCAAAAAGCTAATGTTAATGGCGCTGAACGCCAATGTTAATAGCGCTTGACTTACGCTATTTTGATTAGCGTTCATCGCCATTCATATTGGCGTTTTTTGTCTTCTACCCCGCCATTCTTATTGGCGTTCAGCGCTATTGTTATTGGCGTTTTTGATGGATTCCACGCACCATTCCACCAAACCATGGAACCTTGCTTGGATTTTGTGTGGAAAACACCAACTTGGAAGCCACTAGACTTGACATTCCATGAATTTTCCACACTTGGAATAGGATGGATTCCACCATAAGACTTGCTCTAAATATGTTGTTAAACACTTTATTGAAATGCATCATGCATGGCCACGAAATGCCAAAAATGAAAAATTGTTCTCTGGGTTCATGTATAATCTCTTTCTATTTTTGGTATGTGGTTATTTCTTTACATTCTGAACATTCGATCGATGTAAGATTTGCAGGTGGCACCTCCATCCAAGTGTGTGGCATCTGTTTGGATAAGCAATAACATAAGGTGCAGTCTAATAACATAAAATTTTGAGTTTCTTTTCAAAAATCCAAAAAAAAAAAGAAAAAAAAATTCCATCGCCTCCTTATGGATCAAGAAATACAATAATGGTTAACTAGATCCGTAACAAGTTTCAGCTTCCTGAAAATGGTTCTCTTCCATTGATATCTTCGACCATCACCAAACACCTCCTGTTTACTTCTTTCACTCATGATCTCGTCTTCATGATTGAGCAGAAGGTTGAATCATCAATGATCTCGTCGTCTTCATGATGAAATCATCCGCATCAATTCTTATTGAATCCAAATCTTTTGATCTATCTTGGTCTCTTAAAGGTAAGACGAGAACTAAAAGTCCTGGAGAGATATAAGGGAACCCAGAATTGGATTTACATCCCGGAAGATGCTATTGATTGGGTATATGCTTCAACTTTAGAAGCAGTGAAGGTTATTTCTACAAAGAATCAAAAATGGTCACGTATATTCAATCAGGTAGTAATTATTTTAGAAATGATATCTAACAAGAATGGTTGTTATCTTAAGATCACACGTACTTCTTATGATTCGGTTCAAAGATTTATTTATATTCCTAGTGGTCTACAGGGCGCAGTTTGGAACAGCTTTTGGGCTTCGGTTGCAGGTAAACCGAAGGATCAAATAGATTCAGACATGAAGACAACGACATCACCATTAGAGGTGCGGATCAATAGATGGCAACCAATCCCCCCGGCGTCTGATCAAATTTTTCCTCAAATGAAAGATGAATACTACAAGTTTGGGTTGGAGGTATCAATTCAGAACTTTAATATTGGTTGGATGAAAATTTCCAAAGGTATTTCAAGTTACTTTAATTGGGGCAAAATTAATCTTTGCAATCTCAGTGCGAAGCTTGCTTTTTCCAAAGTAGATTCTAAGGAATTTTACGATTTGTTCTCTGATCCACAAAATTTAAAAGTGTGTACTTCAATAATAATTATCAGACATTGGAAGCAGGAATACGTTTACATCAGAAGGGATTTTTCATCCACAGACAAACACTGGATTGGAATAAGAGGATTACCATTACACCTTTGGTGCAGAGAGTCCTTTGAATCAATTTGCAAGGGGATTTTACCTAGAAGTGTGACTGAAAAGTGAAAAAATCCCAAAAGTGTGACCAAATTTGAAATCCTTCCAAAAGTGTGACCATGACCGGTCAACGGACACATATGCCCCGGTCTTTTACGGAAATACCAGATTTTGTCCTCAGATGTCCACATATCGGGTAAGGATGTGTACACATCGCATAAGGATGTCCACATATCGGGGTAAGGATGTGTACACATCGGGCACTGATACCCTATCATGAATAGTGTCCGATGTCTACATATTGTATGTAGACATCCAGAATCTAGGCATAATCATTATATGTGGACATCCAGAATAGTGTCCGATGTGTACGTAAGGATGTGTACACATCGGATACTATTCATAAATATGTGGACATCAAGCCAATCGTATGTGGACATCAGCTATAATGTGTAGACATCGACTATAAATATGTGGACATCCTTACCCGATGTGTACACATCAGCTATAAAATGGTACGTTGGGTATTAGTGAAAATCAGTCACACTTTTGGAAGATATTCGTTTTCAGTCACACTTTTGGAATTTTTTCACTTTTCAATCATACTTTTAGTCATTTCCTCATTTGCAAGCCGTGGGGTAAAGTGGTGGAGATTCATCATTCGACCACTAATTTGTCTAAACTTAACAGTAGTAAGGTTAAGGTTTTCTGTGATCTTAATAAAATCCCTGCCGCTGTGTATTTTCAAGGCATTTTTTAAGCATTGAATGGATTCAAAATGAAACCTTTGATCAGGATCATAAACATAAACTAAAATCGGTGATCAGGATGGTAGATTCATCAGGTGAACAAGTTAATACTTCTCAGGAACATATTTCTTCCAATCAATCAATTCTCTTACAAAGTTCAACTGTTCCAAAAGGAAAGTCAATTACGGCGGATTATGCGACGACAAATTATAATAAAGATACTTTGATTTCAAATTCGGCGGATTCTGCGGAGACAAATTTGATAGTTGAGGGTTTATCTCCAGTGCATTTAGGGACCCACTCAAATCAAGAAATCTCTTATGAATCGGGTACACTTTTTAAGTCGAATAATCCCCACCCGTGGATAACGGTCAGATAGAAAAAAAATGGAAGCCTACTGGTAATAATTTGGGGCACTTAGAAAGTGTTTCTGCCCAAAAACAGTTGCCCTCGGATTCATTAAATCATTGTGACTCGGCTGTCTCGCTTGCGTGTAAATCAGGGTCTTTACCGGTCCGTGATTTAATGTCTTTTGAGTCAAAAGAAAAGGATTCGGGTCATAATATGGGCCAGACGGGGAGAGTATTACCTGCGGGTTTCGTCTCTACCATTTTGATGGGAACTCCAGCCCATGACCCCAACCTTATAGATCTTCCTAATGTGGGGAACGAGACATCTACCTTGATGACTTTTAATCCAAATTGTACACGTGTTACACGGTTATAGGAAAGTCAAGGTATGAAGTCTAATTACCTCATTGATTTATCGAATGTGCTGAAGAACACAATTTTACCACTTTCAGCTATACAAAATGTTCCGAAGAGATCTTCTAATAGGGAATTGAATGAGAAAGTAGATGTCTTAATCAGTTTCAATAAGCAACATGGGATTTCAACGGAACATCCTAATATGAGATTAATCTGCGAGAATTTAGTAGACAGAGAATCAAGACCACAAATAAAAATGGAGATTCCGACTGATGAGGATGATGATGGATTGGGTATTCTCGAAACAAATGAGGAAATTCAAATTGAAGCAGTTCAATCTTCTTTTGAATCAGAAAATTTGGATTTGGATTCTGCTTTTAATCCAATTATTTATAGGGATTCTTTAGATTGTAATGGATCATAAGATTATGAGCTGGAATATAAGGGGTTTGGGTCAGGATTCAAAAGCAATTGCAATCAGGAATGCTATTTTGGAGAATAATCTAACTATTGTTACAATTCAGGAGTCCAAGAGGGAATTGGTAGATGATCATCTGATTCGTTCATTGTGGGGTAATAATAGGTGCAACTACATGTTTTTACCGTCTCAGGGTGCTTCTGGCGGGATAATCGTTATGTGGAAAGAAGGAATTATTCACATGTAAGATAGTTTGTTGGGGGATTTTTCTGTCTCCATTAAATTTAGAAATCCTTCTGATGATTTTGTCTGGTTGTTTACAACAGTATATGGAGCTTCAGATTTGGGTTATTACAATCAATTTTGGCAGGAATTAAAAGACATTATAATTCTCTTTGATGATCCATGGTTAATTGGGGGAGATTTTAATGCTATTTTGTCTGCTGATGAGAGAAATGTTGTTGGTGGTGCTGTGGGTAACAGAAATTCTTTCAGGGATTTTGTCAATAGTTTTTCTTTGATTGATTTACCAATGGCTGGTGGCAGGTTCACTTGGACGAACTCACATCATCCTCCTCTGCTAATCAAGTTAGATAGATTCTTACTAAATCCTGAGTTTAATGATCATTGTCCTGCTCCAATTCAATTGCGGCTTAGACGACCTGTTTTAGACCATGCTCCGATATTATTATGTTGTAACTCTGGAGATAAGATGAAATATCCTTTTAGGTTGGATAATTTTATCCTTCATCACCCTGAATTTCTCAATAATCTTAAAGTCTGGTGGGATTCAATCGTTTTCGCTGGTAAGCACAATTTCATTTTTGCAAAGAAATTGCAGGGATTTTTTTTTATATTAAGTCTTGGCAAAAAGCTACTTTTGGAAACTTGCATTCACAGCTGGAACATTTGGAACTCATAATAGATGTGTTAGACAACCTAGAGGAGGTTATGGGTCTTTTAGATGAAGAATTGGTTGAAAGGGAACAAGCAAAATTGCAGCATTCTTCGGTTTCTTTGAATATCGCTAGAAGAACTAATCAACGGGCTAAAGAGAGACCAAAGAGGGTGAATGTAATTCTGCTTATCTTCATCAAATAACCAATTTCAAGTATAGTCTTAATAGTATTACTTGTTTGAAGGTGGTGGATGTTCTGACTTATGATAAGAAAAAGATTGCTACTGAAACAAAGAATTTTTATTCTTCTTTATTCACTGAGGATTATAAAATGAGGCCGGGTTTTGATCATCTTGTAATGCCGTTGATTTCTTCTGAAGATAGTATGAATTTGGAGAAGCCTTTCATTGAAGAGAAAGTAAAGTCAGTCATTCATCAGTTTGGTAATAATAATAGCCCAGGGCCAGACGGTTTTACAATGGAGTTTTACAAATGTGCTTGGGGCGTGATAAAGAAGGATTTTATGTTGGTGGTGAAGGAATTTAAAAATTCTTGTCATTCAATTTGGAGAATCAACTGCACCAATTTGACTCACATCCCAAAATGTAAGGGTGTTGTTTCTCTTCACAACTTTCGTCCCATCAGTCTTATTGGTAGTGTCTATAAAGTAATCTCTAAGCTGCTTGCTGAGAGGATGAAAGTGGTACTCCCTTCTATTATATCTGAATATCAAGGTGCGTTTTTTCGTGGTAGAAAAATTCATGATGGTATTTTAATAGCCTATGAACTTATAGATTCTAAGCTGAGAAAACTAAACACTGGACTTATTTGCAAAGTCGATTTCGAGAAGGCATTTGATAATGTTAATTGGAATTGTGTTGATATCACTTTAGCTAGATTTGGGTTCAGAATGAAGTGGAGATCTTGGATAAAATGATGCATCTCTACTCCTAGATTTGCTGTCTTATTGAAATTAGAAGCAACTGATATGTTCAGAAGTCAGAAAGGTATTAGGCAAGGCGATCCGATTTCACCTTTTTTATTCATTATGGTAGCTGAAATTTTATCGCTTATGCTCAACAAAGCAGCTGATGAAGGTCTCATTTTGGGATTCTCTGTGGCACATCAAGGTACAGTAGTTACTCACCTTCAGTTCGCCGATGATCTGATTGTTTTTTTTTGTGATGATGAAACCCAAATTCAGAATCTTAGAAACATTTTCTTGGGTTTGAAATTGTCTCGGGACTTAAAGTGAACTTTAGGAAAAGTCTTTGTGGTAGGCTTAGGACAAATGCACAATCCGAGGTGTGCGAGATATTTTGGTTGCTACGTGTCTCAACTGCCTATGAATTATTTAGGTATTCCCTTGGGTAATAAATCGAAGAGTAGGCTAATTTGGAATGATATCATTCAGAGACTTCATCAAAAATTGTCTAGTTGGAAGAGAACCTACTTATCTAAGTCAGAGACTTATTATGATTCAAAGTGTGTTGTCTAGCTTGCCTATTTATTATTTATCCATGTTCCAAATACCGGCGAATGTCTCTAAAGATCTTGAGAAAATTATGAGAAATTTTCTTTGGGGTTCAAGTAACTCTAAAAAGAAAAGAAGCTGGGTGAATTGGTCTACGGTTAATCTGCCAAAAGCAAGGGGGGTATTGGTATAAAGAAACTGAAGATGGTAAACAAAGGTTTGCATGCAAAATGGATATGGAATTATGTCACAGAGAAGTGTGCTTTATGGAGAAGGATTATACATCAAAAATTTGGAGGTTCTGAACAAGCCTTCATACCGGCTCTTTCGAAAAAGTCAGTTGGTCGTAGTCTTTGGTCTGGAATTTTGAAGACAAGAGATTTTATGAAATCAGGTACTGTCTTATCTCTTGGTTCTGGCGTTGGCATATATTTCTGGGATGATGTGTGGTCTGGTGATTATCCTCTAAGGCAGCTCTTTCCGAATCTCTATCACCTCACTAAGCAGAAGCAGGCGATGGTAGGTGAAATCATTTCTCAAGAGGGTGCTTGGAACTTGAATTTTTCGAGACATTTAAACGATCAAGAAATGTTGGAGGTAGCTAACTTGCTTCAAATTATTGGTGATCCCTCGCGTCTTTCTGTGGAAGATACAAGGAAGTGGAGATATGGGGATAATTTTTCGGTGGCTAATGCTTATGAGGCACTGGAAACTGGTGGTTTATTGGCTTTTCCGGAAAAACAGTTATGGAATTCAAAAGTCCCTTTAAAGGTTTCTTTTATGGTTTGGACGTTGTGCTTCAGTGGCGCTCCAAATCTAGATAAGCTTTACAATGCAGGTATTGTTCAACATCCGAATTGTGTTTTCTGTGGTGATTTTTTGGAGACGAATGATCACCTTTTTTTACACTGCAAGATGGTGTTTGCTATATGGTCCTACTTTCTCAATAGCTTTGGGATTAACTGGGTCTTGGCAAAAAATGTTAGATCAAACTTATGGGAATGGGGTGATAAGAGTAAAAATAAGGTGAAAAACAGGAAAAGAAAAATCTGGCCGTTTGCCATCTGGTGCTGCATTTGGAATGAAAGAAATGCGAGAGTCTATAATAACAGAAACAAGGATTTGAACCAATTGATATCGGATATTAAATGTTTGATGTTTAATTGGGGAAGGAAAACAAATCTTTTCTCTGGTTTTGATTTGTCGACTTTGTTATGTAATTGGAATGCAGTGATGCATTCATCAATGTAACTTTTGTTTACTTTGTGTCACTAGTTTGGTGATGCTAAGTTCTATTTTATAAAATTTGCCCTTCTTAGTCAATTTTTTTTTTTTTTTATTAATTTAGGTCCTGAAGTTGTTTGAAATATGATCGTTTACACTTTTGGTAATTCGTTTACAACTTGACATGTGCTTCTTAGCTGTTGGGTGAAGAAATTTAATCATGGTCTTGAACTGATCTAATATAATTTTCATGTTCTTGTATCTTGTTAGTGTTTTGGCCATGGTATGAGGCCAGAATTTTTTGTCGAATTTTTGTTCTTTTGTATAATTCATACGCATAGAGTGAATATTGCTTTGCAGTCAATGAGATAAAGTGCTATTCGTTTTCCATGTATGTACCGCTGAGCTGTTGGGTAATATTGTAAAGGTAATTTAAAAACTCGATAGTTATTTTCTCTAATAATAGATGAATCTTGAGCTCATTATGTAGACTGCAAATGTGAAGTATGATACTGAAGCTCAAGTTCCTTAATGTTGTTAGTGGACTTCTCGTCTGAATTGGGTCGCTAGTTGTTTGCCAAGTGAAGTTCCTTCATCTGATTCAATATTCCCAGTCTTTACATGTATTGCCAATTGTAAGCTCCTCTTGAACTTTGCTTCATTGTGCCTATCTTTGTGTTCTGTATTATACTATATTATATCTTCCTGCTCTTTACCTCATTTTTACTCATTTTTTGAAACATATAGATTTAGAAATGTAGTTTGGTGCAAATCAGGTATCTTAATAACGTAGCCAGTAAAAGTTTCATGTAAGATGTTGTCGCACAATTTTTCTGAGGAGCCATAAATATTTCATTGTAGGACTTTCCTGGAGTGTAATTACATCGAAGAAGTTACCTTGACGGGTAGTTCCCATAGGATACTACTGACTAGCTGAGTGTGGCTTATCTGACTCGTCTTATTTGCGTCACACTGTTGTTTAACCAGAACAATTGACTTTTGAGTCTGACTGACATAACATAATCCAGGTCAGATGTGACAACAAAATCCGTTGAACGTCTAAGGAGACTCAGTTCTGAATCAGCTGTCAGACACGGAGTTATGAAACAAAGGAAACCCTTTTAAGGTTTGAGAATACTGAGGGGAATCAAGTTCCCAGTTTCCTAAAAGAAGTGCTTCACAAATGTGAATGCTGAGCTCATTATACATTATTGTTCACTGCAAATGCGAAGTTTTGTTACTGAAGTTTAATTTGTTTAATGCAAGTAGACCAATCCTTTGCTAGATTTTCGCCTTAATTGGTTCACTAGTCATTCGCCAAGTGAAGTCAGTCATCTGATTCAATCTTTCCGGTCTTCATGTATATCAGCCACGGAAGATGCTAATTGTAAGCTCATCCCCAACTTTGCTCCATTTTACCAATTTTTGTGTTATGTGTTATCCTGGAAATGTTCCTGTTCTGTTCTGCATAAAATCCTAGGTTACTCATTTTTATGCCACATAGAGATTTAAAAATGCAGTTTGCCGCAAATCTGGTCATCTAATTCAAATGTGTAGCCAATGAAAGTTTCATGTAAAATCTTGTTGCCAACATTCCGATGAGCCATAAACATTTCTTGTAAGCACCTTCCTAGAGTTTTTTAACAGTATAGAAGTTAGTAAGTTACCTTGATGGGTAGTTCTCGAATGGTACTACTACTGATTCCCAGAGTCTGACTCGTCTCTTTAAGTTGTATTTGTGCCAGACAGTTCATACCTGTAGTTCGACTGAGAACCCGCCACCTTTATTAAAATGAACTGGGAACTGTTTTGACTGCTCTTGCATTTATTTATTTTGTGCAGCACTGGCTAGGTAACCATGATCCTGAAGCAGACAACATTTATGTTACAACGGTACGTACAACCGTGGGTCCGTAACCGGAGACTGGCATTTTCTCAATGGGGCATTTGTATGAGAATGTCTGAGCTAACATGGTAATTAGCCGTAATAGATGAAAGGATTTGAACACAAGTCCAAGCAAATTGAAATTTATGAGGATTTGTCAAGCGAGATTCTTATGCTAAATTTTCATACCGACTTTCAATAGTTGTTGGCAAATGACCATATTAACCTTTATACTCGATACAGAAACTCTTTGTTAAACTTCGGTTTCCATTTTAGTGAGAGTTTCCCTTGTGGCGTGAGTTTCCTTTAGTGGATCGGAGCCTATCTATAAAAGGAACACACCACAGCGGAAGTATGGTGTAGCAACATTATAATGGAAAAGCTTCCCACAGATATCATAGAGAACACACTTGATCGATTACCCATGGAGACAAGTAATCGATATCTTTCTTTAGTACCAGATCAGACAGCTTTGCAAGCAAAAAAGGTATGCAAAGCATGGTGAAGTATCCTCCGTCGCAAGACTGATAAGGTAGGTTTTCTTTTCATTTCCTCATACCATGATTGGTTATTTGGTACTCTAGATTACCGACTTTATTATGGTGACGAGTATGATCCTAATCCTTCGAAGATGAACTACACTTCTCGCTATGCTTTTGATGATAAGATAGATAATCTCAACTCTGTCCCGTGGGGCGAATACTTGGATGGCATGATTGGGTCATGCAATGGTTTGGTTTGTTTCCAAAGACAACGTATAGATAATCTCGGAAATCCTTTCCTAATCTGCAATCCCTTCACCGCAGAAGTTGTGTATATTCCTAAAGCTAATACAGTAAAACCTCCATATATTAATACACTTGGGGATTCACAAATTTATTAATATATGAAGGTTATTAATATAGGGAGGTATACCTAGATAACATAAAAAGATTTTAGTTCAATGTATGTAACTAGTATTAAATAAATGTACATATATAATTATAGTTTTAATGCACAAGTACATGTATGTGTGTAGGAACGTGTGGTAACAACGCAAAAAATTACATCTTTTTCTTAAACCACTATAAGTATGTATTTTATTTCATGATAAACTTTAATGTAACAAGCTCTATATGTCTCTAATATAGTGTCCATTAGTAATATATAGAGGTAAATTCCTTAAGACGGGACTGAAAAAAGACATTAATATTAAAATGTAGAGGTTATTACTATTTATAACTGGCCCAAGTTGGGACCATGATTTTTTCATTAATATATGGAGGTTATTAATATATAGAGTATCAATATGTGGAGGTTTTACTGTAGATGGCAATTTAGCCCGGAGGATTCGTCATGGCATATCAGTGGGTTTGGTTATTGTCATTCAACCAACGAGTACAAGATTGTTAGAATGTACCACAGAGGAGGGGCAAGAAAAGCCCATTTCCAAGTTTATACTGTCGGTGGTGGTGGTGGTGAGTGGAGAAACAGTGGCTCCATCCATATTTCCCTACCATTGTACTCAGCAGGTATCTATGCAAATGGAGATCTTCATTGGCTGCACCGAAGTTATAGTAGTATCTACCCCGACGATTATACAGTCACAGCCTTCGATCTGGAAGATGAGAAGTTCCATTTCATCCGATTTCCGCGTTTTGAAGGGGTAACACATATGCATCGTCCCAAGTTGTTGGGCGGAAATAATCTGCATTTGGTTTATACTACCCTTGATAAACCTTATCGCACGGATATTTGGGCGTATAAAAGAAAATCTACCAACACCACCAATGGTTGTGATATGAAAGAAAACTACAGCGACAAGAATTCGTGGCACTGAATCAAGGAGTTCAGAATAGAGTGGGAAGAGCCGTACTGGAAGGATCTGGAGTTCTTTGAGCCCATGGAAATTACAAGGAGCGGTGAACTTTTATTGCGTCGCGAATTAAATGATGACAAGTCTGAGCACTATTGTTATCATCTCAAAAGTTCGACAATGAAAGAAATTTGTGGTGGTTGCCGCATGATTAACGTTGAAAGATCAAAGAGATCCAACGCAAACAACATTGTTTCTATATCGTTGAAAGATCAAAGAGATCCAAGATCGTCAGTAAGAAGATCTTTGAGTTCATGGATGTCACAGCTACTCTGGAGAAGAACGTGGAAATCATCCAAGTCTTTCTAAGTATCTCAGGGGTTTCAACAAGGTTTTGGCGGTGGAAAAACTACAGAGGCCCTTTCTAAGTGTAGTTTCAAGATACGTTAGATGGTTATTCATCTAAGGACCAAGGAGGATACTTTTAACTTTAGTTTTTTATCAGATCACTGGCAAGTCTATCATACGCTGTCAACGTTTCTTTGTCAAATTTTACTCGCATTGTTTCATGTCTATTCTCAGTCCTCCGGAAACAGTAGGTTAATAGGTCTATACATCATGGGGTTAGGCATTGATTTTGGTGACCCATCTTGTGGTGATACGTACTTTATTAAAGAATCCTAATATTGGGGCTTCACCTTCCAATAGAGGGGCTTTACTAATAAGACAAAAATAGGTCACCCGTTAGTAATTTCAAAATCCCGTTATCTAAAATATTTTTATAATGGCATTTAATTAGATTAACTAGTTTAATATTTATAATTAGATTAGATCATTGATTTCGATCTATAATTAAAGATAAAAATATTTACAATTAGTGCTATCTGTTTTTGTAGAGAAGAAAAAAAGATCTTTGAAAAAAGAAAAATCTAGATCGAATTTTTCTAGCTTTTTAAACTGTATTACGGTTAGGTTTCTTGGATTATATACAGAAGTAGGCCTGTTCTGGACCCTCACTTTTGTTTCTAGGCCTCTTTTTTTATTTCTTACAAATATAAGCCTGTCAAAAGGATTCCATCCACTTTTGTTATGTCAGTCAATTTGTCGCGTTGACCCATCAATTTATCGTCAATTACTCATGCAGCGATATCTCATGGATGTGGTTAGATTACTCAAATGTCCTTCCCATACGCGTGTCAGTCACATAAGATATTCCGCCCACGTGTTTCAATCTGGATGCCTAATCTAACATCGACAACATCTCGATGACTATTAAATGGCCATGATATATCTTCATTGTCATTATCGATAGAGATGGCATAGCGCGGGAAGGTGTGAGGAATAAGAGAAGAGAGAGAGATCGATTCATTTCTTTTGTTTCTTCTTCTCTCTTGTTCTTCACAGAGGGTTTATTCAGAGAGGGTTCTTCAGATAGGGTTTTTAGTAAAGAGAAAAATAAGAAAAACAGTGTTTAGATTATGAGAGATTCGAAAAAGAAATTGTAGATTTTCTGCAGGTGAAGATGTCGAGACGGAAGAAGCGTTCTCTGAGAGAGGTAAGATAAATTCATAATTTGTTTTTCTCTTTTTGTCTGTTGATTATTCTTTATCAATGATTTGTTCTGCTGATTATGATTTTTCTAGGGTTTCGATAATATGTTCTTAATTTTGAAAATGGGTTCTGCTGATAATGATTAGTTGAAATTGATTTCTAGGTTTTTTTATGGTTTCTGTGATAATGATTTAGATAGGGTTTTCCAGAATTTTTCTGATATAAATGAGGTTATAAATGAGGTTGTTGATGAGGTTCAACAGGACATGTTTCCAACCAGAGATATTAAGGTTAAGGATTTTATCAACCCTGCAATGTGTTTTGAGTTTAAGGGTTTGTCCAGAGTAGATATGGGTGTGAATCAGTTAAAGTCTAGGATTAGTCTTATGTTGAGATTAACCAGTAGGGAGATATTGGACCTGCTATGGTATGTTGATCCATACTTACCATTATCCATAATTTGTGATCAAGAGTTTTGGTTGTTCTGGGAAAATGCAATTCAAGATGAGAATGGTTGGATTACATTGCATTTGAAAATAATTCCAATAGATGAGAATGGTGAGATATCTCAGATTACTGAAGAGCCTCCTCCACCTCAGATGACACCCAAAAAGAATGTGACTCCAAAGAAGCCAGTGTCTAAGACTCTAAATAAACCAGTTTGTTGTAGTAGTTCAATACCCAAGACTGTTACAAAGAGATTCAAGGATGGCAACACATTAAGAAGAAGTCACAGAATATCTAGGATCAAGAAAAAGAATCCTACAAAAATGTTCATTGATTTAGATGATGTTGATGATGAAGATGTTTATGTTACACAGTTTACTCAACCAACACAAGCTAGTATAGATGAGAATAATCTTGTTTTGGAATCTGAAGAATATACAGAAGCTAGTGTAGCTGGACTTAAATAATTGTCTCAACACACAAATGCTGGTGTAGCTGAACCTGAAGATTTGTCTCAACACATAAATGCTGGTGTAGCTGAACAAGTAAATGAGATACCTGTCTTTGAGGAGGAACATTTTAATCATGACTTTTGGGTTCAAGCTGCAACACAGGCTAGTATGGTAGAAGATTTGTTTACAATTGCACAAGAGTACAAGAAAAGTGATGAGTATGTCCTGCACTTGAAGAATGTAAAAGAAGATGAATGTCATCCTGATGATGACTTGAACAATATAAGAGGGTATGAAAGTGAAGAGAAAGATGACAAGAGTTACAATATGTTTCTTCAAAAAAAGTCGAGAATGGGTATCTTTCAAATGGTACTGCAAGTGAGATAAGTGATGATAAGGATGCTACAAATGATGGTGGTGATGCTGAAAGTGATGGTGGTGATCCAAACTTTGGTGAGGTGGAGGTTGAGAATGACAATGAAGGTAATTCAAGTTATTGCTTTTGTTTTTTGTTTTTAAACTTTGTTGGGTTTGATTTTAGATTTATTTAGTACTAATTCCCTTGTCTATATGGCTTTGTAGAGGACCATTATGGGGACTTGATCTCTGACAGAGATGAAGAAGGTAAATTGTCATTGATCTCTATGGATTTTGTTTTTCTTCTTTTTTGTTTGTTTGTTATGTTTGTCTGTGTAGCGCCCCCTAAGCTAGCATCTGACTAATTCAAGAGATTAACGAATAAAGAGGCACTAAAGATCTAAAACATTTACTTAAACAATCAATTAAGAAATCTGCTACAAAACTTAACCCAAAACTAGCCCCGCTCAGAAACATATACATACAAGAACTCCTCTCAAATGATACATATATATAAAATAGTTATTTGGTTTGCAAATAAAATATACAACAAAATAAACATTACAAAAGTTAATCAACTAGCGAACTCTACCATTGAAGCTTTCGCTGTGCAACTCTGATCTGTCACAGAAACTGAAAGTGGGAATCATTGACATTTAACTTCTAAGTAATCATAAGAAAGAGTTGAAAAACAATACAAGTTTTTCTGAAACATTGAACAGTGACTAAGTCACTGAAATAAACATACATGTATATGGAACAAACTCCTTCTTTCAAGCAATGTACTAATATGGTTGTGCAATTCCGAACTCGCAAATCCACACCTAATCGTACCTATGTATATCGACAATCCGAACTCGCAACTGCCGACCAATATATCATATAAAATCTCTAGGTATAAATGTGAAGGAGCGTATCCTATATACCACAGGTGGAAATTCTTATTTCCCATAACAATTCATGACGACAAAAAAACATTACACGTCCTTTCCAAACATGAAAAGATTAACAGAACTATCATAATATAAACTAAACAAAGCATGGAATGCACAGATAGAAAATACATGAATTTGTAAAACATAAACTTTTGTAAAAGAAACGACAATGATTATCAAAGAGTCAAATGCATTCCCGCCTTTTGAAGACAAGCTACGCCTACCTCGAGATCCACGTTCCACTGGTTCGTCCTTTGAATTGGTCGATATTAATACAGACTAACTGTTAATCACACAAGAACTCTAAGAATCTAGCCAAAATGGCTCATTCAAGAATCATACAAGCCTTTCAAATGATTCTAGGCCCATTTAAGGTTCTACACCTCTTATTTATCTATCTTTAGCAAATATGAGGTTTATTATTTCAATTAGATTAGTTTTATAGTCCGTTAGCTAAGTCTTAAGAATGTCTACAACTTTGTAGAAGGAACCAAAGTCTAATTCGGACCACAAGAGGTCCAAAACATCTAATTAAGAAAACTGCCCTAAGCCCAAGTCCACCAAAGTCAACTAACAGTCACTAACGGTCAATGGTCACCTAACAGTCAACGTCCAAGGTCGGGTCAAAGACCAGGGTCAAATAGTCAAAGTATAAATCGGTCAATTGAGTCAACTTAGGTCAGGACAAGGTAACTCGGTGAGTCAACACCGATTCAAGTCAGTCAGAACACCGAGTCAGCTAAACTAACTCAGTCAGACATCTTACTAGGATCACTAGCAAGCCTAAATCACAAGAATAGGAGATCATACAGGTTCAGTAACTCAGATTCTATCCAAATTGATCATTACATAATATCCACTCTAACAGAATTTAATAATTCAACACACTACTGGAATTTAAGCTTTACCTGCAATTGCAGTAGCTTCAAGCTTCCAAAAAGGCTATCCAACTTTGATTCTACATTCACCATTCCTACATAATTTATACTCTTCCAACTCAACACACAACAACAATTCAATCATTTATCTCAAACAAACTTCATTCAAATATAATTCTACAAATTCAATACAAGTGTAACTAAGCTTACTTGCAATAGCAGTAGCAAGTCTCCACTGGAGTGATTAGCTATTCCCTACAATCATCATTACTTACTACACATCTCAGGCCTGAATCACTACCAATTCAATTCTCATACCATACTCAAAACTACATCTCTACTTGTAATGCTATAATCATCATCTTTGTCTCAAACTCAATAAACTGCAGCTCCTCCTATTATCTTCATTAGCTAAAATTTCAACTTCATTCAACAACTAACAAATCCCTGTAACTTATTAACAACTACAGAACCATCACATGCATCTCCATTTTCATATTACTACATCACCAAATATACTTTTGTTCTTCATTTACAACATCAGATGCATTCAAGATAACATACATGTTCTGCAACAATCAACACACACATTCACTCTGCAATCCGATATAACACAATTACAATCTTCTCCACCAGTTCTATAATTTACAGCTGCAATCTCAGCTCAACACCGCACACTACATTCATTATTATTACCATCTCCATCTCATACACATTCACAATTAACTTCAACCACTAACATGTACAACAAAAACAGTAACACCAAATCAACCACCTCCTCCCAACCTGCTAATCAATGCACAAACCTAATCTCAAACCAGTTCAACCCAGATAGTTGATTCCATCAGTTGAAACAGGTCCTTCTTTTCCCTAACAGCAAAACCCCAAATCAAACTTCAGTGACAAATCCTTTATTTCCCTGCCACTACCACACCAACTCAAAATCAACGGTAACTTACATTAACTGCCATCAACAAAACATCACACTTTCCATTCAAACAACATCATCTTTACAACAACATATCTCCATCTCCTGAAACTCAACCTAGAACCCTTTTCTTCACGGCAGCTTGAGAATCGCTTGCTAAATCATCTTCATTGTATCGTGTTCTTCAATACCCATCCTCTAATTCCTTCTCAATCACCTCCAATCATACCTTCAATCAATTACAGAAACCCTAGCTTCACAACTTCTTCTCAAAACAATCCTACAACATCAATTAAACAACGACCCAGTCGTTCTTCATCCATCAACCAGTCAAATACATCTTTAATTACTCAATTCTTCTGTAAAAGAAACCCAAACTCAAACCCTAACTTCCTGATTCACTTTTCTCTGAGTTTAATTCAAATTCTCAAGAAAATAACACCACCATCAGTCGCTCCTTGGTCAAACACTTCTTTTCGGAATCTTGTAACCACAGATTTGATTCTCAAATCCTCTGCATAAGATTGACAGAGATAGAAGAAGGATAAGACAAGAAACGGAAGAAGGGAGAAGAAATAAGAAGAAATGAATTACTCTTCTCAATTAGGTGTAGATAAGGCCGACCAGGATTGCTAAAGACACCCGAGAACGGATAAGGGAAAGCCACAACGTGTCTTGTTGTATCAAAAGTGTATTTCCGGAAATGACGACTTTACCCTTCATATTGTCTTAATATTTTCTTCTTCATCTAATATCTGATTCACACGTTCGTGTAGTCCATTTCGCATAACTTTTCGAGATCTAACCGATGGTACTAGTTTCGTATCTAGATCGTTGTTAGATTAATTCCTATTAATTATCGTTCGTGTTAAACTAATCGATTTATTATCGGAAAATTCATCATTTGACTAGTCTAATAGCGTTGACGAGCTTGAGGGCCCTTACATTCTCCCCACCTTGTTCATTTTCGTCCTCGAAAATCAACCATCCTTCTTGTACTCAAAAGAAAACTCCCCACCTTAAAGAATAATCCCATCTCTTGTCTAAGCACAAACAACATAAAACAAAGCACAAACTCCATGGCTTTTTACAACTAAAATTTGTGGCTCTAAGTTCAACTATGCTGATTTAAATTTCTATCAAATAGGGAAAGTCTAGGCTTCTTACGCTAATTTCCATTTTATAAAAATGTTTGTCTCTAACTTCAAGGAAGAATCCTACGAATCTTTCTAAGTAAGAATATATCGATTGGTTTCCTAAAAAAATTGTACCGAAATTCTATGATCGTTCATCTCTGAATGTAGTTGCCCTATCAAGGTTGGCCACGCCCAACAATTCCTTCCTACGAACAGAGGAAACACAACCTTCACTAGTCCCCAGTGCTGGATTATCTAAGTAATAATTTATTAAGATTAATTAGTCTTTAAATTCTATCTTAACTAGTGTATGTTTGATAAATTTACTTCATAAAATATATAAGCAGTTCACATCATTTTAAGCAATTTAATCATGAAAATTTTATTTATTTATTTTAATGGAATCAAATTTTAATTTCAAATGTAACTATGTTATTATAACCAAATAATTTTTAAATTCATGTACTGTTTAAAAATAACTTAATGTTATAACCATTATCCAAATTTAAAGTTATATCTATTTGTTTATTTTATTATGTGACTTGATATATGTAAATAACCGCTAACAATTTTTCATTGTTGTTTGGTATTAATACTTTATTATCATTATAACATTTATTTCTTATTTCTTAGGCCGATATAAGTTAATCATAATGCGAAGTTTAATTTTATTTATTAATACTAGACTTTATTTGATCTACTTTATTTTCTTAAATTTTATATCATTGATAAGTAATCCTTGAGTTGCATTATTAACAAAATTACATTTTTTTGATATTACTTTAAATATTATCCAAATGATATTTACAATAACTTCAAATTTTATATAATAATTAGTATTCGATAGTTTGCTTACTTCATCAAAAATCATTGTCTTAATTATTATATTATCATTTTATCAAATTTCCCCTTTGATTACTAGCGTAACTAAAATACAATCAGAATAATTATTTAGCAGTGACGCTTATTTTAATTTTATTACGCCTTATGTTCAATCTCAACGGGTAAGTGACAAGGTTTACCGTACACAATCCTAAAGGGAGACATCCCAATAGGTGTCTTATACGCGGTTCTATGAGCCCACAAAGCATCATTAAGTCGCATGCTCCAATCCTTCCTTGTTGGATTCACCGTCTTTTCTAGAATGGATTCCACCTCCCAGTTAGACACCTCAGCTTGTCCATTGGTTTGGGGATGATAAGGTGTTGTAATCTTGTGCGACACATTGTACTTCTTCAACAATACTTGTAAGAACCTGTTTTTGAAGTAAGAACCCCCATCGCTAATTATGGCTCTTGGAAATCTAAACCTTGCAAAAATGTTAGCTTGCACAAAATCTAAAACCACTTTAGAATCATTAGTTGGGGTGGCCTTAGCTTCCACCCATTTCGAGACATAATCAACAGCAAGTAAGATATAAAAATTCCCATGAGAGTTGACAAAAGGACCCATAAAATCAATACCTCATACATCAAAAACTTCAATAAATTGAATAAAAGTTTGTGGCATTTGATTTCGAGCACCTAGATTGCCTGTTCTTTGGCACCTATCACAAGTTGTGCAAAATATATGTGTATCCTTAAACAAGGTTGGCCAATAGAAACCGCTTTCAAGTACCTTGTAAGCTGTTCTTTTACTCCCAAAATGTCATCCGCAAGCATAAGAGTGACAAAAAGACAAGATAGAGTTAAATTTAGATTCGGGAACGCACCTTCTTATTACTTGGTCGCTGCCATGTTTCCATAAGTACGGATCATCCCATATATATTGGTTTCCTAACCTTTTAAGTTTGTCCATCTCAGCACGAGACAAGTTATTCGGGATTTGTTTAGTTACTAAGTAATTCACAATATCCGCATACCATGGTTCTCCAAATGCAATTGAGAATAGTTTCTCATCCGGTAAACTTTCAAGCAACAGGATAGCTTCCTTGTCCACAGCAAGACGGCTCAAATGATCCGCAATGGTGTTCTCAATTCCTTTCTTGTCTTTGATTTCAATATCAAACTCTTACAAGAGTAAAATCCATCGTATGAGCCTCGGTTGCGCCTCTTTATTTGTAAGCAAGTACCTAAGTGCTGCATGATCTGAAAAGACAACAACTTTTGTACCAATTAAATAAGAGAGAAACTTTTCCAAAGCAAAAACAATAGCTAATAACTCTTTTTCAGTGGTTGTGTAGTTTTGTTGGGCTTCATTTAACGTTCTAGAAGCATAATAAATAGCATGAGGTATCTTCCCCACACGCTGCCCAAGCACTGCACCAACCGCATAGTCACTTGCATCACACATGAGCTCAAAAGGATTGCTACAATCCGGTGGTTTAATGATAGGGGATGAAATCAAAAGTTCTTTCAAACGATTGAATGCCGCCACACACTTTTCATCAAAGTTAAAAACCACATCTTTTTGCAATAAGTTACAAAGTGGTGATGCTATCTTGGAAAAATCCTTGATAAATCTACGATAAAAACCTGCATGACCAAGGAAAGAGCGTATCTCCCTCACCGTAGTGGGAGGGGTTAGAGCACGAATAAGGTCTATCTTAGAGTTATCAACTTCCAAGCCTTTAGAAGATATTATATGGCCTAAAACTATGCCATGAGTTACCATGAAATGGCACTTCTCCCAATTCAGCACAAGATTTATTTCAACACATCGTTCAAGGATTAGTGACAAATTGTTCAAACAAAGGTCAAATGAATTACCAAAGACACTAAAGTCGTCCATGAACACTTCAATTATGTTTTCAACATATTCTGAAAATATACTTACCATACACCTTTGAAAAGTAGATGGAGCATTGCACAAGCCAAAATGCATCCTTCTATAAGCAAAAGTACCAAAAGGACAAGTGAAAGTGGTTTTCTCTCGATCCTCCGGTGCTATAACAATCTGATTATAACCTGAATATCCATCAAGAAAGAAATAATAAGAGTGTCCAGATAAACGTTCAAGCATTTGATCAATAAAAGGCAATGGAAAGTGATATTTTCTAGTATTGGCATTCAATTTCCAATAATCAATACAAACCCTCCAACCGGTTTTCACACGAGTTGGGACAAGTTCATTCTCATCATTCTCCACCACGGTCACACCTGATTTCTTTGGTACAACTTGTACCGGGCTTACCTACTTGCTATCAGATATGGGGTAAATAACACCCACTTCCAAAAGCTTGAGTATCTCCTTTTTCACAACTTCCATCATAGGGGGGTTCAAACGACATTGCGCTTCTATTGTAGGCTTTGCATCGTCCTCCAAACGGATCTTGTGCATACAAACGGCAGGGCTTATACCCTTGATATCGGCAATTGTCCATCCTATGGCCGTCTTGTGCTTCCTTAGCACCCTTAGAAGTTTTTTCTCATGTAATTCACTAAGCTCATTAGAATCAATCACAGGTAACTCTTCATTATCACCCAAGTACAAGTACTTTAAATGACTTGGAAGAGGTTTCAATTCCAACTTTGGAAATTAACATTTGAAGGTAAAAGTTTTTCATCACTGCATGGTAAAGAAATAAAAGAGATATTATGAGTTTCCGGGCATCCTTGTAGTGATTTGATATCACCAAGGGCTTCTTTGACTTCATTACCACACTCTACACCACTATCAATGGATGTAGTTAAAACGGTTTCCAAAGCATCATCACCATTCAATACAAATATTTGTTGTGCCAATGTATCCATCACATCAACGGAGAAGCAAGAGTGGACATCACTAAGATATCTCATCGTCTCGAAAATGTTGAAACGTATTACTTCTCCATAAAACTCCATAGTTAGCATTCCCTTATCCACATCAATAATGGTCTTCGCCGTTTTCATGAAGGGACGCCCAAGTAGCAATGGGAGAGACGAGTCCGGTGAACCTTCATCCATCTCTAAGACACAAAAATCTGCTGGAAATACTATTTGATTAACCTGCACAAGAACATCCTCAACAATACCCATAGGGTAGACATTAGAACGATCGGCTAATTGTAACACAATTTCAGCCTTTTTAAGAGGACCAAGATCAAGTGAATTGTATATTGACGCAGGCATAACATTAATGGATGCACCTAAGTCTAACATTGCTTTGTTAAATGTAGTGTTACCAATTTTGACGGGAATGTCAAAGCTACCCGGATTCTTGCATTTAAGTGGGAGTTTGTGTTGTAAGATTTCCGAAGCATTCTCCCCCAGACTAAGCACTTCATTACCTTTGAGCCTTTGTTTGTTGGTACACAAGTCCTTCAACACTTTTGCATACTTTGGAACTTGCTTAATAGCATCAATGAGTGTTATGTTCACATGAATCTTCTTAAGAACGTCTAAAATCTCCTTTTCTAGTGCCTCCTTCTTAGAGTTTGCAAATCTGCGAGGAAAAGGTAAAGGAGGAACATAAGTAAGAATAGGAGTTTTAGAGTTAGAAATAGGTACCTCAGAAGTTTGGGGAGAATCCTCATTCTTATCCTCCAAAATAGGTTCCTTTGGTGTTTCCACCTTGCCCGAATCAACAACTTCGGGTTGCACAAGTTGTGTACCACTTCTCAACGTAATCGCATTGACACCCTCTTTTGGGTTAATAGGTTGAGAAGGGAGTTTCCCACTATTTTGTGCCTTCAATTGGTTCAACTCAGTAGCCATGGAACCCATTTGCGTCTGCAACTCCTTGATCGCACTCTTGGTCTCTTGTTGGATATCTTTAAACATAGAAGAAATGCCTTGCATCATTGTTTGAAGCTTTGAATCAATATCAAAACCTTGATTTTGCATCGATTGTTATGGTTGCTGAAATTGTTGACGCGGCTGGAATTGTTGTTGTTGAGGTTGAAATCCACTCGAATTGTTGAAATTAGATTGTTGAAACGCTCCTTGCTTGTTCGCATAACTAAAGTTGGGGTGATCTCTCCATCCCGGATTGTAAGTGGTGGAATAAGGATCATACTGTCTTTTCTGATTTGGAAATATTGCATTAGCTTGATCATTGACGTCTTCATACCCATGAGAACTTGGTATCACCGCGGCTGCAACTTGTTGCATCATTACTGACATGTTACCTATTTTTTGATGAAGTTCCCCCACCTCGCTCACTTCATTGACTCTCCCAAAAATCACATCTGAACCACGACTCAAGAATTGTTGGGGGTTTGCTGCCATGTTTTCAATCAACTCTCTAGCTTGTGCCACCATATTGCTCACTAGTGCACCACCACCCGCTGCGTCAATAAGATTCATATCACTTGATTGGAGTCCTTCATAGAAGTATTGGATGATCATAGCGTCGCTGAATTGGTGATGAGGACAGCTTTCCACCAACCTCTTGTATCGTTCCCAACAATTATATAACGATTCTCCCACATTTTGCTTCATTCCACAAATCTCCTTGTGAATTTTAGTAGCCTTAGATGCAGGAAAATATCTCTCTAAGAAGAGTTTATTCAACCCATTCCAAGTTGTGACACTTCCGGGAGGCAAATAATATAACCAATACTTAGCACTATCCGCCAAAGAGAATCGAAAAACCTTCAATATAGCACCATCGGCCTCCATATTCGCTGGAAGCATAGCCGTGAAAATGGTGTGTAAGTCCATAAGATGTTTGTTTGGATCTTCATTCACCATGCCATGGAACTTTGGTAATTCTCTAAGCAATCCCGGCTTTATCTCAAAAGTAGAGTCGGTTTGAATACAACCTCGCTGTGTATCCAACTTGTGCGAAGCCAAGTCCTTGAGTGTACGATTTGCAGCGTCACCCATTGCTTCTTCTTCTTCTTCAAAAGGAATTTCGTGTTCTACTCCTTCTCCTTCTTGCTGAAGAGCTTCGTGTTCTACTTCCAAGTTGTGTTCTTCCGTTGTGCCTTGCCTTGGTTGGAGTATTGTGCCTTTTCGAGTAGCTATCCCGCACCTTGGATAATTCCAATCTTTAGAAGCCAGGGATTAGGTACCTGAAAAACAGTTCTCGCAAACAAGTGAGAAACAAGACAAGAAACGAAACACAAGTATGCAAGCAGAAATAATAAAAAGAAACTAAAACTATATAACAAGCCGAATGCCTCCCCGGCAACGGCGCCAAAATTTGACCGGTTGTCAGCCGAGCAAAAATAATTTCACTTCCTCAACTAAATATAAATATAGTATTCGATAAGAAAGAGTTCGTATCCACAGAGAGGCGATTGTTGTTATGCAATTTTCAGATTCTTAAGTAACCAAGTAACCCAAGGTGTGTTTTTGTTTTTATCAAAGTAATAAAATAAAATAAAATAAAGCAAAGCAAATAGTTTGAATAATTAATAAAGAGAAGATATTGGTCAAGGGATAGTATCATTCACAAACATGTATTTTTTATCTATGATTAGAATTGGTAATTTAATCTCGCAATTATCAAAAGTCCTAGGATATCTTGATCTCAAGAGTATCCCGTTTATTTCCTGATTTTATCACAAACAACATTAAAAGATGTTATTGTGAAATCTACTTAAAAAGCAACCTAAAGTGTAAAAGCACAATTAAGTTTAACTCCCTAAGAGCAATAAGTTCTATGAAATAAGACTAATTAATACAAACAAACGTGTAAAAGCATTAATTCGTTTTAACAAAGGTTATGATTCATATGCGATTAAAAAGATGTATCACTACAAGTAATAATCACAAGATGCTACTAAAAATCAGGGATAAACAACTTTTACGTATTGAAAACCCTAATATGGCTATATAGATGAAAACCAATCCAATTGATTCCGGACACAACCAAACTAGCATTCAAATCATATGATAATAAAAATAATGAATCATAAACGATAGAATTGAGACAAAACTAATTCAAAGAATCAAATAACATGCTTGGAAAAATCAACTTTTATCCCATAACCAATTATTGTATTTAGCTACTCATATTAATGGAGTTCATCATCATAATAATCAAAGGAAGAAGATGAAACATAAAATAAAGCAAACCCTAGAAGTAGTTCTCTGCAAAAGCTCCAAGAATAGAATAAAACGTGATAAAATTGTGTGTAGAAAACTTCCTTTTTTATAGCTTTTTCTTCTTCCAAAATTAGGTTTTGTCTTCAAAGTCCATTAGTTGGAAATCCACCCGTCCCACAAGTGAGATAAACCCATGTAGAAAATATGTCCCAAAAATGCTCGCCGGAAAAATGGGTTTTTGGCCGGAATCCGGCGACAGAAAGTAGCCGCCGGTTAATTGAGATTCTCCGTCGACATAATATTCCGTCAGATCACCCGTCCAAGTTAACGGTTGAACTAACAGTCTTTATTAGTCACCGAGTCAAGGTACTGAGTCAGCTCGGGTCAAACTCGAGTCTAGCATTGATTCAGAACGAGTCAGTTGACTAACTCGCCTGACTGAGCTAAGTTGCCAGGCCAACTCTGCTGCAATCATTTGTTCAGTCTCACAGCCATGATGGCTGTTCTTCAATTCAGTCCCCATCTATTTCCTTGCTTCCATTTCCTTGTTTACTACAACACCAAGTTCTGCAGCTGCAACTCCATTCATCCATTGCTTGTAACTGCATAACCTTGTAATGAAAAACACCTCTGTCCCATGGTAATCACCAACACCACCAGATCTGTAAATCTCTTCTCCCATTTCCACTTCAAGCAGAACCACAACATTGTCTCACCACCACCATTCTTCCATGTTTCTCAGTCAAAACCACATACTCGATTCCACCATACAAACCCATAAGCAACTCCAGCTCCATCATACATGTTCTTCTATGTATTGCAGCTGCTTCATACCCATTTAGCTTCCATAATACCATCTGCTCCATTCCCAGACTGCAGCTCATGACCAGTTTCCCAGTATCCTTAGCAACACTCCTGCAGCAACCCAGCTCTTCTCCCTGACTAAAACTTACTCAAATTCACTATTTCTGAAATATCATTTCCATTACTATCTTGCACCTGCAATGTATACCATAAACCTAAGCATTCATAAGCTCATGCTATAAATCCAATTCCCATTTTCAGTTCCATGCATATCTTGTAACTGAATTCCTTCATGAACAACACCAGTCCATCACCATCTAAGCCTTAGCACCTGCAACTATACCCCTTCAATAAACTGCAATATTAGCTACAATAGGTACAGAACCACCACAGATTGCAACATCCACTTCTCTGTGAGATCCACTGTCATAGCCACACACCCCTGCAGCACTGCAATACCACCAAAGCATATCTGCAAACTCTGAGTTTACTGCCACAACACCAAAACAATCACAAGCTCCATCTCTGCATTTTCAGTAACACCCACACATTCCATTCCTACAACAACTAAACACAACCAACCAGTTGGCAATTTCAGCAACATTACTAGGACCAATTCCAGTGCTTGCCTGTTTTCTTGTTCAATTCGAAACCATCCCTACCACCATTTCCATGTTCCACCAATTCACCCCAAGAGAAACAGCATCATCTTCACAACTCAGTTGCACCAGCAGATAACCACCGGTTAAAACATGAACCCCAGTTTCCGTTCCCTGTCCTGCAAACGCATCAACAAATCTACTTCTGCTCTACTCAAACCCTGAGAACAACCCCATTGACCCATTGCAAACACAGCCAACTTGCTGTGACAAATTCAATTTAACCTATCTCACTGGAAGAAACTGTAAACTCCAAATTGAGGAAATCCCAATTACTTCTTCATCTGTTTCTCATGGATCTATCATCACAGACCCATATCAGCTCAAGAACAAACCCTTTCCTCCTTATTACTTCCTCCATTCCCTTGACCTAATTTACCAGTAGAAACGGATTCATATCATTTTTTCTCTCAATCGATCTCTGTCATTCTCAAATTCTCTCGCTGCTGCGCCTCTCTTTCTCAAATTCAATACCAATGATTGAATGAGAAATCTGTTTTCTCGATTTAGGTTTAGGTAATGATTTGGGGAGGATGAGTACACCCCAATAATAGAAACCACCCCAGAATGGGGTTCTTATAATGGGTGATCAATTCTTGATAAGGGTTAACCAAATTTCTAGCCCCTTATCCTTAATTGTGCTCCAAATAATGTTTGCATGTGAAATGACTTTTCTGCCCTTTTGTGCTCCAAATGGACGATTTCTTATTCTTTGAATTCTTTCACCAACATCAGCCATCTTTAACTTCTCAAATTCACTTCTTCCCTTCAATGTCTCTTCATCACTAAAGTTGTCATGCTTTTCAGACAAATATCGCATCACTATAGCCGACATATTTTTCAGACAGAGATGAAGAAATAGAAGCAAATACTGAGAAATAGTCCGCCTCCAATAGCAGTTGCACATGAGATGAGAATTTTGCGTTGTTTCTTCCTCTTTTGTTCCAAATGACTCCAAAGTACCTAAATACGCAAAAACAAAACATAAGATACATAATTTACAAGAAAACTAGCAGAGAAATCATAAATAATAGATAAATATCAAGGTGTTTTAGACACCTATCATTAGTAAATGAGCTTGAAATAAAGAGAAGGGGAGGTAATTTTGGTCTTAAAATTGACATCACTCAAGATTATGACTCATTAAGCTGGGATTTTCTTTTTAAAGTGTTAAGAAGATTTGGTTTTTCTAAAGTTGGAATTCAGTGGTTATGGAAGATATTTAAATCAGCTAGAATCTCTGTCCTTGTAAATGGAGGTCCATGTGGATTTTTTGAAGTTGGTAGTGTTAGCTGAGGAAGTCTTAAGTAGAAATCTGACTAAACATGTTCAAATGGGTAAAATTCAGGCCATGGTATGTAGAGGAGGATGCCAGTCAACATGCTTAATGTTTGATGATGACATTTTTATATTCTGCAATGGAAATAAGAAAACATTGAGAAATGTGATGGGTTTATTGATGCAGTATCAAATGTCTTCAGGTCAAGTGGTGAATAAAGTTAAAAGCAAGATCTTTGTGGGTAGTGTTTCAGAAGTTAGAAAAACTGAAATTGTTGTATTTTTACAGATGGAGCTGTCAAATTTCCCTGAAATATTTGGGTGTGATTTTGAATCCAGGGAGAGTCAAGATAAATCAAGTTTGGGGGATAGTTAAACTGATACAAAAAATGTTGGCTGGTTGGATTGGAATTTTTTTTCCTTTTGCTGCAAGACTAACTCTTGTCAAATTTTTCTTATGTAGCATGCCAATTTATATTTTTGAATCTATACCTAAAATTTTGAATGATGAAGATAACTTGTTTCTTGATGCTACTCCTTCTCAAGAAGAGATCAAAAATGTAGTTTTTGGAATGGATGCAAATAGTGCACCAGGGCCTGATGGTTTTCCTGGTTGTTTTTACAGATTTGCTTGGAATGTGATTGGAGATGAGTTAGTAGAAGCAATCCAGTTTTGTTGGTGTAATAGATATATACCCAAAGGATTTAACTCAAACTTTCTATTTTTACTTCCTAAAATCCAAGGATCCAAGAAAGAAGCACAGTTCAGGCTAATTGGATTGGCAAATTTCAACTTCAAAATTATTACAAGAATAATATCTACTCCCTCCGTTTCACAAAGACAGTCCTCTTTGAATTTCTCAAAATATTAAGGAGACAGTACTATTTTACTTGACTACCCTTAGTTACTTACCTATTTAATTTTAATAAAAATGCTAGCAATAAAGACTATCCAAAATTGGTTTGAGAATTATAAATACGAAATATAAAAGGGAAATTTAAAAGATATTGAATTTAAGAAGTATAAACTTTATAAGGAATCTAATTTTTAGAGTTAAATGTATATTTCCTTAAAAGGAATGAAGGATATATTTGTTTCCTCAATTATACTAATTTATTTAATATTTTAGATTGAGTCACGTTAAAAATAGATTTATGAATATAAAGAATTCAAGGGTATATTAGAGTGTTCATTGGAAAAGTATGACTATAAACAGAAGTTGGACACAATTTTGAAACTGACGGAAAAGGAATAGAGGACGGTCTTTCAGAAACAAAGGGAGTACTAGAATTAGTACTTTGATTGGGAGGTTAATTTCTTCTCAACAAGTTGCTTTCATTAAAGGAAGAAATATACATGAGAAGATTCTTTTGGCATCTGAGTTAGTAAATGAGCTTGAAATAAAGAGAAGGGGAGGTAATGTTGGTCTTAAAATTGACATCACTCAAGCTTATGACTCATTAAGCTGGGATTTTATTTTTAAAGTGTTAAGAAGATTTGGTTTTTCTAAAGTTGGAATTCAGTGGTTATGGAAGATATTTAAATCAGCTAGAATCTCTGTCCTTGTAAATGGAGGTCCATGTGGATTTTTTGAAGTTGGTAGTGTTAGCTGAGGAAGTCTTAAGTAGAAATCTGACTAAACATGTTCAAATGGGTAAAATTCAGGCCATGGTATGTATAGGAGGATGCCAGCCAACACGCTTAATGTTTGTTGATGACATTTTTATATTCTGCAATGGAAATAAAAAAACATTGAGAAATGTGATGGGTTTATTGATGCAGTATCAAATGTCTTCAGGTCAAGTGGTGAATAAATTTAAAAGCAAGATCTTTGTGGGTAGTGTTTCAGAAGTTAGAAAAACTGAAATTGCTGTATTTTTACAGATGGAGCTGTCAAATTTCCCTGATAAATATTTGGGTGTGATTTTGAATCCAGGGAGAGTCAAGACAAATCAAGTTTGGGGGATAGTTAAACTGATACAAATTTTTTTGGCTAGATGGATTGGAATTTATTTGCATTGTGCTGCAAGACTAACTCTTTTCAAATTTTTCTTATGTAGCATGCCAATCTATATTATGTCTATTTACAAATGGCCTACGATTGTTATTCAAGCTTGTGAAAGAATCATAAAGAATTTTTTATGGTCTGGAGATCCAGCTGTGAAAAAATTAGTAACTGTTAAGTAGGATGAAGTAAATGCTCCAGTATAAGAAGGAGGGTTAGGGCTTAGAAGACTTGAAGTTATGAACAAAGATTTATTAATGAAGTTATTGTGGAAGATTTAAACTGAAGATGAAGAATGGACCTTATTCATGAGAGCTAAATATAAGAATAACAAGGGTGAATGGATCAATTACTACAAACAATCTTCTATTTGGCATGGTCTTTAATTTCTGATCTTCAAGAGGGAAATAGATGGATGGTATGGGATGACAAGAAAATTTCAGTTTGGAAGGACAAATGGATTAAGGACTATGCTATAATTGATAGACATCCTGATGATGTGTATATTATATAAAATAAATAAATATAGGTGAGTGAACTGATTCAAAATGGTGTATCGCACATACCTGAACCAATGCTGCAGTATATAGGGCTTAATGAACTTCCTGTTTTAAGGGCAGGACAAGACAAAAAAAATAGGCAAGCAATTTGACAGGTAATTTTTCTGTTGCAAGTGCTGCTCAGTTGGTAAGGAAGAAATATACACTGGTGCACTGGGCCTAGGTATGGCAGCCTTGTATTCACCCTTACACCTCAAGTAATGTTTAGAAAATTCTAAGGGGATCTTGTGCTACTGAGGAAATTGTTAGGAAAAAAGGCTTTTCCACAGTGTCTGAATGCTACATTTGTAGACATGATCAGGATACAATGGAGCATTTACTATGGTCCTGTGATTTTAGTAATCATATATGACACTGGCTAGGTGAAATTTTTTAAATGTCCAAGTCCAATTTTCTTTTTACAGATATATTGAATATTTCCAAGGGGAAAAGTACTGCCATTAAAGAAATGTGGTTGAACTGTGCATTTAATACACTGGTGGAAATCTGGTTTACCAGAAATGCTATCATTTATGAAGCTGCTACACCAAATGTGTATAAGTTCAAGCACAAAATTATAAGCTTCACAAAGGATCGCAGTGTCAGAATGAAAGGTGCAATGTGGGGGGACAGTGTATCACTTTCAGATTCTCTTATTTTTTGGTATTTCTGGAGTTAAGTCTTATAATACACATGGTTTTTTTTTTTAAATAAATAAATTTACAAAGTTAAATTACCGCAGTACATAGTCTAAAACGAGGAGAACTTAAAGCATTAATAATCATCTAGTACGAGACAATTAACTATCTGAGTTATTGCTCATCTTAAAGAGTACGATAAAATGGTAAATGGCAGTTATAACGAAGAAAATCTCGTCCACAGTCAACCAAAGGTGAAACAATGCTTTTTTCAATATCTTCTATGAATCAAATCCTGATATGTTCTGATGGTGCATCAAAAGGGAATCCAGGGATGGAAGGTTTAGGTTTTGTAGCAAGTAATTATCATGGATACTGTGTAGGGGCTGCTTCAGGTGGACTTGGAATTACTACCAATTACTTAGCTGAAGTAATGGCATTGCTTGTTGCTACAGAATGGGCTGTTACTCAACAATTTATGGAGGTATGCTTTAGCTAGACTCCAATATTGTATTATTGGCTTTATCAAATAATAAAATACCATGGATTGTGCTAATTAGATGGGAAAAGATAAGGAATTCAATACCTGCAATCACATTCAGACATTCCTATATGGAAATTAATTTTTCTGCAGACAAGATGGCCAAGAAAGGGTTTTTTTTTTAGAAGAGGTGAAATACTTTACTATGATGAGAAGCCAACTTTTCTAGGAAAGTTAGAAAATGAAACTGATATGTATTTCAGATTTTAATTGGTTTGTCTGTCATTCCTTTTTGGGCTTAGCTTTTCTTTTGTTTTATTGTTGAACGATTTTTTGGGCATTACTCAAAAATGGTGGGGGACTACTAAGTGATGAGAATATCTACCTATAGTTATAAGGGGTGTCCTGAAGTGTGGAAATGACTAACCTACCCTTAACATATATATATATATGTAACCGTCCACCTCCTCCCATTACCACCACCGACCACCTCCTTTCATCACCACCGCCGCTCACCACCACCGACCACCTAAAACCACCACCGCCGCCACCTATATATATAGCTTAATTAAAATCATTAGCAAAACAAAATCAAAATTATAACAAACCCATTACTTGTCATTCGTTTTTGGTTGAAAAATGAGTAGTAATCATCAAAATAAGTAGAAAATGGAAGTTGCAGAGAGAAGTTCGGCTAGGAATTATGTGAAAAACTTTGTCGAACTAGCCGAACACAAATTTAATGGAGGTTTTTTTTTTTTTAGAGAAAACTTCGGTTACATCACAAAAATAATGTCTCAACCGAACTTTTAGTTCGACTACGTCGCAAAAATTCGGGCTTCGTCGCAAAAAGTTTGGTTACGTCGCAAAAGAAAATTGATTACGTCACAAAAGGTTCGGTTACGTCGCAAAAAGTTCGGTTACGCCGCAATGTTTTTCTCCTAACCGAACTTTACTCTGAAAAACCTATATATTTAGTTCGGTTACGTCGCAATTTTTTTTTCATAGCCAAATTCCTAGTTCGGTTACATCGCAATTTTGTTCTCCTAACCGAAGTTTTCTATGAAATAAAAAACTTCATTAAAGCTAAGTTTGGCTTCCTGTGTTTTCAGAACCATTAGACGAACTACACTTGCAGATGAGTTCGGCTACCTGTTCTTCAGATGTCGTAGACGAAATTTTTTAACCAAACCGAAATCAATTTGTAAATTGTTTATTTTTAGGAATGTTTTGGGCAATTCAAGCACCATTAACTAAATTTGAAGTATCCGTGAGTACCCAAAACATCATACTCTTGTTGTGGCTCTTAAAGAAAAAGATCTAACTTTTTTTCTTCCAAAACCCTCATCTTCATTATCATCATCATCTTCATCTTCTTCTTCTCCCACTCAATAATTCTTCTTTTGTAAAAAAATTAACTTATTAATTTAATCTCACTAATTATTAATTAACTCACTAATCATTACACTAACTTATTTAATTACCAAGGGTAAGTTTGGTATTAAAAAAATAGATAAGGGGTGACTCAAAATTACTTCAAATATCCACCCAAAAAATGAAGAGTAGTCCCCTTCCATTTTTGAGTAGTGCCCAAAAAAATTATTCTTATAGCATTGGTTTTTCTTGGCTATCTTTCGTAATATTTAAACTCGATTTTTAGTTATAAAAATAATGATTTAGGAAAAAAATAATCAAATGTTCCTGTACTCCCAACAAAGTGATGCCAACTCATACACTCAATTGGTTCCAACAGAAGGTTATTTATTAGTACATATACATGTTCAAAAATTGGGTTCATTCATGGGTTTCATTCGAACTATTCTGTTTATACTAGCTAAATGTGATGTTGTTTGTATTACAGGAGAATCAAAATTTAGGAGGAGAAAGAAGAACAAAGTCGAAAAGACTAATGAAGATATTGGTTTCCGAAAGAGAAAACTAATTAGAGTTAAATTTTGGTAATGAACACAAGTTAGAATCAGACAGGAAATATCGAATTGCTCAAGAATTAGGTTTTTTTTTTGAAAACAAGCATATATATATAAAGGATTAATCAGTCAGGCGATAAACCTACTAAGCATTATGTTGTACAAAAGTTTTGTTGTCTGGAAACAACTCCATCATCTCGAACTGTGAGTAGTTCAATACAAAGTTTGAAGCTATTTCATGAAGTTTTGGAAACCACTCATGCCTTAGGGAATTACAGACAAAATTACGAAAATTTGAATGTAATATACATAGGAATTTAACTGTGCATTGTTGCAGTCCACTCGGTTGTTTCTCCACTTCTTCTTCAGTTCCTTTACTAAATTCAGACTCATGATCTGCATGTTACATGTTCTTTGGTTCTGTTGTTGTGCCCACTTCATCATTGCTAGAACTCCTAGCATGATGCCTTCCTTCTGGGATGCTACTCGACAGCTAAAAATTCTGCTATCATGCATGTGATCTGCTTCCTCTGCATTAAGGACAATGACCACAGAAATTTTTTGGTGAATTTTGTAGTGGCAATGTATTACAGATGTCCTTGTTGGAGTAATTTTTCGTAGATGCATTCCTTATAACTGATTGTTGGTAGGGTTTCTTATAAGAGTTGTTTGGTGGTTTTTGGTGTATGAATGGTGTATATGGTATTTTATTTGATCGATTGTAGCCTCAGGTTTGATCTGCACTTCCCTAAAACTCATATCACACCTATGTTTCCATAAAAACCAGCAAGTAGTGGCTTCTGCCCTTCTCATGTGCAGACTTTCAGAATATTCTCTCCCTAGTTGTGTGAACCATGATTCGATCCACTGAGTTATTGTCGTATCATTACTACTAGGTTGTGTGTTGCCTAGCCCAAAATGCACCGCCCTGCTAAAAGAGCAATGAAGGAGTAAGTGCGATGTAGTTTAATCCCGATTTCCACATAGATTGCATAAGTCCGACAAGTTTTTCATTCTAGCCTCGAGTTTTTCCATAGCAGGTAGACTTTCATTGTAACACTTCCACACGAAAACTTGTATTCTGGGTAGACCTTCAATTTTCCATATCTTAGTCCAAATCGTGTTTGTAGGAAGATTTACATTGATTCCATGAATATCTAAAAGGAGTTTGTGATACACAGACTTTACTGTCATTTGGCCATTTGGTGTATGATGCCATATGAGTTTGTATGTCTGAGGATTTGAAGTATTGAGTTCTATTGTTTGAATATTCTCTGCGGCCTTAGGGTGAAACTCTTGGTTCAGGTAATCTACATTCCATTCCATTGTCTGCCCATTTATCAGTTCACTCACCATTTGGAGTGTATTTGATACCGTGGGCAGAGTTTTCTCATGTGTCAGATGGATGGGGGTATCCATTGAAAGCCACTTATGTTTCTTAATTTTGATATTTTCCCCCGTGCCTATACTCCAGGTACTCCATTTTTTCACTATCTCCAATCCTATATTGAAACCCTTCAATAGCCAAGAGCTGTTTTTTCTTAGTTTATGAATGCATAAGGGTGAGATACCTCTGAAGTATTTGTCTTCCATTACTTTTGCCCACAGTTGATCCGGATTTTGTATCATTCTCCAAACAGTTTTTGTAATTAACGCCCTGTTGAAACATTCAAAATTCTTGAAACCTAAACCTCATATTTCTTTTGTTATACAGAACTGTATCCTTTTTTTAAGACAAAGATCTTTACCATCCACTCTCGAATGACCCCACCAAAATGCCCTGTTACGTCTGTCCATTTTTTTTGAAATAGTTTTTGGTATAATAAAACATGTCATGTGATACGTAGCTAGTGAATCAGCAACATGTTTTATCATAACTCCTTTTCCCGCCCTTGAGAGAAGCTTTCATGTCCATCCAGCTAGACGGAATCTATGTTTTTCAGCTAAAGATTCAAAACACTGAACTTTAGACTTATGAGTGAAAAGTGGAACTCCTAGGTATTTGTCGTCAAGTTTTATCCTTCCGACTTTTAAAATTTCAATGATGGCTCTCGCTTTGCTATTTGATACCGATTTGCTAAAAAAGATCCCAGATTTTTCATAGTTGATTAACTGACCTGAGCCCTTACTGAACATCTCCATGATTTTTAATAGCCTTCTACCCTCTTTTTTACTAGCCATGGTGAAGATTAGACAATCATCCACAAAGAGAATGTGAGATATTGAGATTGAGTTTTTAGAGAAATTTACACCTTTTATCCAAGCTTTCTTTTCCGCTTCTAGAAGAACTCTAGATAGACTTTCCATGCAGATTATGAACAGGTATGGGGACAAAGGGTCTCCTTGGCGAATTCCCCTAGTAGGATTAAAAAAACCGGAAGAAGATCCATTAATAAGAACCGTACTGGAGGTTGTTCCTATGCATTGCATTATCATTTTTGTCCATTCCTTACAGAAACCCAGTTTTCTCATCAATTCCTCGAGAAAATTCCATTCCACTCTATCAAAATCCTTATACATATCTATTTTTAATCCCATAAGACCTTTTTTTATTTTCTTGGTTCTCATAGTGTGTATGACCTCATGTGCTATCACTATATTATCTGTTATTTGCCTGCCAGGGACAAAAGCTGATTGATAAGGAGAAATGAATTTATCTAGGAAGGGCTTTATTCTGTTTGCAAGTAATTTCGAGATGATTTTTTAAATAGTGTTGCACATGGAAATGGGTCTAAAATCTGTCGGGGTTTGAGGGATCTCCTTTTTTGGTATTAGAGTTATAAAAGTGGCATTTATCTCTTTGAGGAGATGTTTTCATTGGAAAAATTGTGAGTCACATTTGTGACATCATCCTTGATGAGATACCAATTTTTTTGATAGAATCCCGCCGGGAAGCCATCCGGTCATGGGGATTTATCAGGATGCATATCAAAAACTACCAGTTTTATCTCCAACTCAGTTGGGATTCTTAGAAGTTTTAGATTATCAGTTTCAGAAATACTCATCGGAATCAGATTGAGAATTTGATCTTGAATATGGGGTTTAGATGAAGTCTCCATGTTACTAAAATGCTTGAAGAAAATATCTTCTATGTCACTCCTTGACAGTGGCGGAACTAGAAATTTAACTTGGGGGTGGCTTTGGGTTTTTAGGGGTGGCTTAAGCCTATTAATTTGACTTATTTTTATCAGCCCAAGTAAAAAAGGTAGTGAAAAAAATGGGTTTTGGGGTTTTTAGGGCTTGCTTAAGCCAACCCTAGTCTGGGCATAGTTCTGCCCCTGCTCCTTGGGTGACACCATTCTCCGTCATCCTTTTTGATCGCCTATATCCTTAGTTTCTTCGCCCTATATTTGGCCACTGAATGGAACTATCCCATATTTTTATCCCATAGATTTAGGTTATTGTTGGTAGATTTTATTTTCAAAAATGCTTCCTCAAAGTTATACCATCTTTCCAAATCTTCTTGGAGAAGAGTGACCCTTTGGCTATTTTCAGGTAGTTTCTGGATATTTTTTGCATGTTCTAGGGCCTGATTGATATTTTTGATGTTGTGTTGAATATTTCCGACATACTCTCTATTCCAAATTTTGATTTGTTTTTTAACATTTTTTAATTTCGCTACAAACTTGAAAGCCTGTGAGCCATCTATTTCTAGGGACCAGGCCTCTTCAATGACACGGAAGCAAGACAAATCTTCTAGATAAATCCCAAAGAACTTAAAAGGTTTTGCACCATCTTTCCAACAAGACGATGTCCTAATAAGAATGGGGCTATGGTCAGACCCTACTGGTGGAATATGGTAAACTACATCTCTAGGGAATAAATCAAACCAATCCGGGTTTGTTAAGACCCGGTCTAGCCTAGCTTCTACAAAAGCCTTGCCTTTTCGTTTGTTGTACCTTGTGAATTCATAACCCACAAAACCCATATCCAAAAGTCCAGCATCATCAATCAAATGGTTGAAAAAATTTGTTTCTTCATTACTCACTTTCTTTCCCCCCTTATTCTCTTTCTCAGAAATCAAAAAATTTAAATCCCCAATCACCATCCATGGAAAATCGACGGAGGCTGCTAAATTTCTAAAATAGTTCCAGCTTAGATGCTTTTTGATTTGGTAAGGGCAACCATAAACATCATATAGAAGCCATTCAAATTTTCTAGATCTATCAGTAACTACAACATTAATTTGATTTGCAGATCTATTAATCAACTGGATGGAAACCTTTGAATACCAAGCTAGTACTAAACCCCCTGCAATGACGACCACTCCCGTAGGATCTACTACAATCATATCCAGGTATTGAAATTTTTTGATTATAGGTTTGATATAGGCTTCACTGTGTTTGGTTTCTGGAAGAAAAAGAACATTTGGGTTTTGGGTATTTATTAGGTTTTGAAGATGTAATTTCGAGTTTTTGTTCAATCCTTGGCAGTTCCATGCGACAATATTTAAAGACATAATTTGAAGTATCCAACAGTAATACCGATTCTTAATTTTATGAATGAAATCAATTGAATCAAAAAGATTAAGATTAAGCTTTAGATTTTGAATATGATATACCTGTGTATCCTCCAAAATCCCTCCCACATTGCTTGAGCTAGCAGCTTTGTTTTTTGAATTAGACTCCCCATTGCTTACCCATTTCTCGTCCAATGATTTGTTGCAGTTCTTGAGGGGATGTATCTGAACTTTTTCATGGATTGTCTCCCAGTTTCCACCTTTATAAGTTGGGGAAAGAAGTTGAGGCAGTGGCAGAGAGATAGTTTCATAGATAATTTTGGGGAAAACAGCTAGAGTTGAAAGTGATTGGGGGACTGGTCTTGCTAAAAGTTACCATAATTGTTCTGTTCCTGCTATTTCAGGTGAGTGGGTAATAATTTGGTATTTGGGATTTGGATTCTGAATAGGTTGAATTTGGGTTTCTATATTGTAATCTTGGTTTTGGACATGAGCCTTGTAGAGTTGATGTGGGAGTTTAATGTTTGGTTTCAGCTCAAAATCCATTGATTCAATGGCTTCCTTTTTTTTCTTAAGTTTCCTAGAGGTGATGTGTAACATGTCCTTCATGAGTGATTTCTCATAATTTGATTTCAATAACTTGGTAGCCAATTTCACACTTCTTATTTTATTCCTTAAATTGGGTATCTTTTTCTTGTCACCATTATCAACTAGTGCCTTCTTGAGAGACCTTTTTATACTTGATTCATTCTTTTCTTTATCAAGTGTAGTTGAGAGTGAGAGATTTGAAGCCCCAGATGAGTGTTGTTTGTTTTTGAAAGCTTCAAATTTGTAGTTTTTCTCCCCTGTTTCCTTTCCAATGAAGAGTATTGTTTTTCCTTTTTTACGATTGCAGAAATCCACCTCCATGTATCCCTTTTGAGTCACCTTCATGTATTCCTTTTGAGTCCCTGTTGTGTCTTTTGTCTGTAGATATTTCCCATTTGATTCCCTCATTCGAATCCTTTCCAAATGGATTATTCTTGTTGCTTTTGTGATTTTTTTGAAATTTTCAAATCCTGGAGGTGGTTCAGTATAGGCAGTTGGTTCAACTAGCTGAAAAGCTAAGTCAGGGTGTGTAGAGTAGTTTACAGCTTCTTGTAGCTGCTGGGAAAAGATAAAACTATTATACTTTCTTCCCCTCTTCTTGAAAATTCTTCCATTCTTTGTTCCAGTTCTTTGAATTTTGTGTGACGGAGACATCTCTTCTCCTTATGAAAGTTGTCTTTTGGAGTGAACATCTTCATTCTCAAACATAGTCTCCTGGTATAATACCCCCATTTTGAAGCCTGGTGATTTTGCAGAAACCCTTAGGGATGTTTTTCTCAAAGAATAACTTCACCTTCAGTGGTTCAACTCTTCCAAGTTAACTGGGATGTGATCCTAACTTATCATTGACATTTATCTCAACTAGAGCTCTTGGGCAAGATAAAGTTAACTGACTTCTTGATGGTTTCTCAACCATGAGACACCGAGCCATTGAGTTTGCAATATCAAAGGAATATGTCCATAATCAAGATCAGGAGGCAGGTCAATCTATCTTTCCCACATTGTGATGATATCCATATTTATTGATGCTGGAGCAATCCCAAAGATGTACTGTTGAACAACCAGCATTAATGGACCAGACTCCACAGATTTTTGGATATGGCATGAAAACAAAAATGTTATTTTCTTTCCCTCTGAATACTAGTGTACAATCTGATGCATAGTCCAGCTGCCAGATTTGTTATACAATTTCCACTACTTTCTCCATTTTGATTTTGAAACTACAATTGATCTTGGCAATTATTTGAAGTTTTGCTTGTTGTCTGCTTACTTCTATTTGAGTTTCAGATAATGTGAAAGGCTTATTGATGTCCAGATTTTTGAGCATAGTTTCAGTCTCAGCAGAAAGATTCATTGTGTGCAAGGTTGGTTGGTTTTTCAGACACTCAGTGGTGAAATTTGTGAACAGTGTTTTGAGTTTTTTACACCATGATACAGCTAACATGGTTATTAGAGCAAATAACTAGATCCAAAATAACCAGTAGAGAGGTGTAATTTTTGGTTTGACTAATGCAGTGGGTGACTCTTACAGGAGGTTACCATACCCTTTAACTATGGTCATAAGGTGAAGACTGACCAAATCAAATCTGCAGAGGCAGAAAGCAGGTGCAGGGAATTGAATAAGATCAAAGTTGGTTGGGCAGTATACTAAAAAACGGGTAAGAAAGAATTTGAATGAGAATAATTCAATGCAAGCACTTCTTACTTGGATTTGAAAGGGTAAAGATAGGGACAGCTCTTAAGGAAGATAGGTGTAGTACACATTCAAGAAGGACTGAGATGGCATTGGAAAAGACATAAACAGATGGAACTGTAAGAATTTGTGAACTGTTGTTCAACAAAACACAGAAATCCAAGAACACTAACCAAACAGGAAAGGAGGAAGATACTATTGGGGTTTTGAATATTTTTATTTATTTATTTCCTTTTGATTGAAACTGGAGAAGCTTGAGCAACTTCAGATGAATACCCTGCAAAATGCAAAAGTATTAGCACAAATTGAGAATGCGCAAGGGAGTTACTTTATGTATCCATTGCTGCTAGCTCAAGGAAATTGAAGGAGAAACAGGCGAATAGTTACTCTACACGCATATCAAGTCACTCAAAAATTTAAGAAAAGAGAAACATAAAGGAAAGTGCTTTAAATGTGTGAAGAGGCTGTTTTGAATCAAACTCAAAATGTTACTTGATCATTCTAATTAGGGATAATTGGGCTTTGGTACTCAGGTTTATACCAACACTAGGCTTTGGTTTAACATTTGTCCAATGTTAGGGCTTGGTACCTAGATTAGACGTTGACCCAAATTGACTAGTTAAGTCATGACGTGGCTAAAGTTTCGGTTAAGTAATACATATTTACGAAAATATATTTATCTTTAGTAACAATGACTGACTGTATCCTTAACCCATTAAACACGTGGACGATCTACATTACATCTCCGTACACCTAAGAGATTAACGGCTAAGATTTAAACCTTGTTTCACCCGTCACACTTTATTGGAAACCTTAAAATCCATACATAACAGAGAAACCAGGTCTCTCAAAACCATTTTCATCTCCGTTTCTCTTCTTTATCATCTCCGTTCTCTTCTTTAAATCCCATATCAACATGAAATTATTTCCCCTCTCCTTTTCTCTTTCTCACATGTGATTGAAGATATCAAAATCTCGATTAAACTTAATAGTCGCCTAAAATTTGATTTAATTCATCTGTGATTAAATCCCATATCGAAATTCATTTTCTTCAAAATTTTTTCAAACCCTAAATCATAACCCTTAAACCATTAATCTCCACCCTAAAGTTTTGTCTAAGAATCACCTGAGGAAAACCCAAACCTTTACCTAAGTACGACAAGCTCAGGTGCAAAACCTTAATTGAATTGTCTTTGAATCTCTTGATATCACCATTCACTACCAGATCTTGATTCATGGAAATTGCTCAACAATTTCTTATGGTAATCCCTATATTGATGCTGCTAACGAGCATGATTCATGGGAAAATTTTGGATCGTCAAATGACCCAGATTTCGATTCTCATTTTAATTCTGAACTCTGATTTGTGGGTTTGGAGGAATTTTAAGGATTTTGGTGTGTTCAATTTTGGTTTGGGAGGTGTAAATTTGAGGTTGGAGATGAAATCAGGGTCATCTGGTTGAAGTTTAAGAGTGCCCTATGATTGAAAAATTAGGGTTTTTTGGATTTGTTATACAACGGTGATAGAATTGATTTTGACGATGAATCTTCTCTGGAAGTTAAAACGAGATCAGCTAATGGAGGTGTTTGTCAGTGAAGATATATAGCAGAGAGTTTGAATCTCGCTCAAGTACTCAATATTGATGATCAACGATTAATGATAATTTACTTCTTTATTTTTCTGTGTAGATTTTGGATGATGATGTATAGATTTGAATGGTGGTGGTCTTGGACCTTGGTAGTGGTTTTGGTTGAAAATGAATGAGGCATTCATCTAATCGAAATAGTGAACAGTTCGGATTTTCAATTTCGTTTTTTTTTCTCCCAACGGTGCCGTTAAGGGCGTTATATAATTACATTTTATTAGTTTTTTAATAATTATTATACAAAAGTTTAGACTTAACTGGTCAACTTGAGTCAACGCTTGGTCCAGGTGCCAAACCCTAACGTTGGACAAATGTTAGATCAAAACCTAGTGTTGGTCTAAACCTGGGTACCAAAGTCTAGTTATCCTTCTAATTATAGAACATTCTACCAATTCTCCGCCAATGAAAGGAATGGCGTGCAAACCTCCAGGCTGTTTGTTGGAGATGTTTGTATAAATGTACAAAACTGTGAAACTGTTCTCAAGAGTCGATACGTCCGAGTGGTTAAGGAGACAGACTTGAAATCTGTTGGGCTTCGCCCGCGCAGGTACGAACCCTGCTGTCGGCGGTCTATTTTTCCCCTTTTTATTGTCTTTTTTTCTTTGTCTTTTTTTGTATAAAAGCCTTGTTCTCTGCATAGACTTTGTACTCTTGGAGCAGCAGTTCTTCTCTGTATATTCAGTGAAGAGCAGAAATAGTGGTATTATACTCTCCATTGATGGCAAATAGAGAAGGAATAGAGAGTTTCGTATTAGTACACAACATAGCAAAGAGACATAACATAGGAACAATGGCTAGAAGTGCAACTGCATTTGGTGTATCAGAATTCATATTAGTTGGTCGTAGAGATTTCAATGCTTTTGGTAGTCATGGTTCTACTTCTCATGTCAAATTTCGTCACTTTCACTCTCTCACTGAAGCTCGTACTTATTTAAAGGTCCGTTCTTCTTCCTTTCTCTCTTACTCCCCTTTATGTGATTTTCCTCAAAACCCTAAATATCAAATCTTTTAATCACATTTTACTGTTGTTTTGTAGGAAGAGAAAGATTGTGACATATGTGGTGTTGAGATTGCTGATGGAGCTTCCCTGTGAATCAACATCCTTTTCGTAAAAATACAGCTTTTTTGCTTGGTAATGAGGTATTTATAGCCTAGTTTTGATGATTTCTTATTGCCCTAATTTTTCACGATGCTATTAGGGTTTAGGAATTCGTAACATTGAGATGTGTGTATGAGTTCATGTGGGCGGATTGAAGTTCTTACATTTAGTTTGTTTTGAAGGGAATTGGTCTTTCGGCAAAGGAGTGTGAGATTTGTGATTTCTTTGTTACATTCCACAGTATGGATGTGGAACTGCGTCGTTGAATGTTACTGTAGCAGCTTCAATTGTTCTGCACCATTTTGGAGGTAATCCTTACTGCACTTCCCTAATACAAATTTCAGTATAATCAGTAAAGAGAAAAACCGTGTTCTTTTTTATGTACCTAGTGCTATAAGAATTCTGTGACTGTGAGTGCTAGTGTCGTAGATTTGAGCCATTAGTAAGAGACGGTTGTGTGTTTCTTTGAGGATCGTAAACTGAGCCATCAGTGGTCACAGCGGAACATGAAGGTTCTATGGACATCTTGTTTCTCACCATATTCTCACGGGTAGCACCGATCTCTGCTATAGCTTGTGTATATGATTCTCTAAGTAGTGGATGGGATAACTGTTTCAACATAGACCTGAAGTTTGTTTCACTGTTCAGTTATTAATGTTGCACTTTGTTTTCCATCTCAAACATTTGAGACGGTTGTTAAATCGTGTGTTATAGAGTTGATGAGAATTTGAAATTTGAAAGGTAAAAAAATAATAATCTGAAAACTCTAGAAGAACTGTCTACCTGCGTTGTTGCTGGCATTTAAGCAACTATCTAATATCCATTCTGGTATCAGTTTGGGCAGGATTTTCTGAAAGAACCCGTGATGGGAACAAATTTGTGGTAGCTGAGAGGCCTGCAAAGCAAGGCAGTATGAAATTTCTGTGCAGAAGAAGCAGAATCTGTTATAGAAGAACGGAGGATTAAGAAGGAAAATGCTTCCCATGATTTTCTTGATGAGAATGGAACTAGTGATTCTCCCTCTAACATGATGGATATATTGTTTGGTGATTCATGATGGGAAGGTACTAGAGTGTCAGATCCCTTGCCTTTTGTGGCAACATAAATTTAGCCAAAATGAACATTGCTGCTTGCTTGTCCATACTTGTTCTCCGCTATGAAGTCGAACAATTGTGTACTACAGCAAGTGCTATGCATAGCGAGAAGGTATTAGTCTTAAAGTCGGAAAATATGCAGGGTTAAAATGACTCTTGGTTCTTGGGATTGATTTTTTTGTGGATTGCTATGAACAGTTTGATGTAACCCTCAGAAATTTTGTTTACTATCATCCTTTGTTCTGATATTGAGTAGGCATTTTCCTGCAAGTTGTTAGGTGGCCATTGTCAATTTTGTATCTGAATGTCTATTTTGAGGTTATATTGTGGGAAATTAAGCAAGCAGAGAAGGAAATCAAGTTTTGCTCCCTTGGCACTGAACCAAGTCCGATCTTTCTCTATTAACACACCATTATATATTATTAGATGTTTTATCAATAAATCTGAATGTAAAGACCTGTTGATGTTTCACTTTTCTATTCAGGCTCCGGTAAACACATGGGCTCTCCTGCTATGTAATTGACTGCAATACTGGCCCTCTATGAATATTGAATATGCAGCCTATCACCGGACATAGTCAAACTGATAAGTGATCCTCTTAGTATTAAGGTGAAATCTTCACTATGGCATCTGAAGTTCAGAAGTCTGAGGATCCCACAGCTGATTTATCACAAAAATGAATAGGATTCGCCTGCTGGTCAGAGGGTTTTGGAGTTGCTCCATTCAGCATGGAGCAAATCAATCAAAAACATAATATGTGCAAGCAATCCCCCATCAGCAACAAACTATGCTCCATTGTACTTAACACTGGAAGTGAAGGGAAGGAACCTATTGGAGTCTCTTATGAATTAACTTTCAGAAAAACAAAATTAAGAAGACCATCACTGGTACTAAATCATGAATTCTTGGAGGGTTGTAATTAAACTGCAGTTTGAGTAGTAATTAACTTTCTAAACTGTGGTACAGTAACAAGTCATAGGCTAGTGCAGTTGTGCAATTGCTATAATGACTAGTGTGCAACTGAAATCTTATTATCTAGACAAATCGTGACTTAGTCATACAAGAGACCTCTGTTTTGCAAGACATTGCACATGGGTGGCTCTAGGATTGTACTTAATTGGATTCTTTGGCTATTCACCATTCGTCTGAGTTGCACTTTCCCCTACAAACCAGACAGGTTCCTTTGAAGCCTCTAAATAACATAGGTACTTTTGCTAGCACCTGATTTTGAGAAATCTGCATTATGCCCGGCCTTAATGCATGAACTCTCCTCTGGCTTTTAATCCTGGTAAAACTTGACTTCACATGATTTATTTTTATTTACTATCATGCTGTTAAAACTTTCACCCGTTGGTTGATTCTCTCTAATCAAACGTTAACATGACCGACCTTCAAAGAGGTGCTAATTTTGTTTCAGAGTGCACACAAAGGTGGAACACTTGCAAGTCACAAAACATACCACTGGATGTTAAACGAGTCCGTACTCATACGTGCACAATCACCGATAACGACGAGTCGACGACCAACATTCTGATTCCCAGTATCTCAATTGTTAAAAACTTGATAATAACAGCTAAATAAAAACCAGTGGAGTGAGCAGAACTTGAGTGCTCAATAATGGAGGTTCCTCATATCCAAACATCTAAACCACCAACACAAGACAATGATCCAACTGACATATACCTTTTTTTTTTCTCACTATGAATATTATCTCTATGAATATCTTGTTTCACTGTCACTTTGTCCGGGTCTTCAACAGTGAAAAAAGAAAAGAGAGATTAATTTATCAGTCCACTAACTGCTCTGTCTGTCTTAGCCTTATTATTCCTTTGTATCCAAGTCCCACATTTCACATGATGAAGGTGATATGAATGGAACCTAATTCCCCACAAGCTTCCAATCTAGGGCAATTTCGCTGAGCTCTCATTGACCCCTAAAATCCAACCTATGCATTTGTCATCTTTCCTTTATACAGCAAATTCACACACTAATACAGCCATTAGACATAAAAAACAACAATCAAAAAACAAAAATGCAAACAATTTTTAAGCTCATAATCAATTATTTGTACCCTTTGTGACTTTACTCAATTATATGCAATGTATACGTCAGACAACCATTTTGAGATGGTGTACTACTCTTGCTATGAATTTTCAATTCCCAAGAATACCCTTCGATGAAACAACAAGACACCATTTTAATGCTTCATCAAACAAATATGTAGCAGAAATTCAACATGGATTTTACAAGAATTTTGTTTAACTTTTGCGCAAGGGATTGCCGGTAAATTCAAGACATGGATGTTAAGTTAATGATATTTTTAGACCTCGACCCATTGGTATTATGACTATTATCATTATCAATAGGGCTCTACATATGAAATTAGGAATGTCTAACGCTAACTTTTTGCTTTCCATAGCAAATTTGTAGGCCAATTTGCAAGAGATTTTCCTAGAAAAACATTATAAAGTTTTAAGACCATCAGAAAAGTCTTCTATAACTTTAGCTTTAACTTTAGTTTTAGACTTGATATTTGATGAGATAGAATAGGACCCTACACGCTAAACCCAACTAATCTTCTGCTGCATCATTCTTTCAGCTCTTGTATGCCATGGGGCATTAATTTAATGAGTCCTCCGACTTCCGGCTTTTGATAGGGAAATTTTGGGGCATGCTTGCTCTTAGGTTTTCATTTTGGGAGTTTGGACTGCTCCTGGTTTTAAGTGACGTGGTGTTACAGTCGAGAATCCTCCTATGAAGAATATGAGTTGGAAAAATGGAGTTGTTGAGTTATTGTTGCTGTTATCTTAGAAAAATAGCTTAACGACATTGCTGCTCTGTCCAATTAAACCCTTGATCTCTCATGTGGCAGTTGAAATCAGCAACTCTTTCTTTGATTCTCTCTAGAAAATGGACCTACCAGACCTTTACCCGACCAATCAGTGGTTTACAAGTGTCAACAACCCCATTTCTTTAAAGACTGCTTCCACTTAAACTTAAACTAACCTTAATTATTTGATATCCAAAACCGAAACCGAGAAATACTAGAGATTGTTTTCTTGTTATAAACATGTGTTTTTGTTCTTCATTTTTTTTCTTTCTGTTATGCAAACAAAAAAGAGTGTGAATCAAACAAAAAGAGTGTGAATCAAATTCTTGTAAAACCCAATTCTCTATTATGTTTAATGAGTTCAATCAGAAGTTTCGGAGACTTTGTTCCAGACTCCGGTGGAGAAGACGTTCGAAGTCGAAAATTATGATCAAGAAGTTTGGAAAATCGAACTCGAGAGGGCATTTTAAGGAAGAATTTGATGGTGGCGGTGGTGATCAAACTGCTCAGAGTTTCGGACTTCATCAAAATGGTCTAGTGGGTATCTCTAAACGTGAGAATTGTATACGGATTGCAACTTTTAATGCTGCTATGTTTTCAATGGCTCCTGCAGTACCAGATTTTGACAATTCAATTGTGTTTGATTATGGAGAAGAAGATTTTGCAAAGATTAATCATTCTGGGGAGTTTGATATGCGAATGAAATCCATAAATGATCGTCCAAGAAGTATACTAAAGCAGTCACCTTTACATCCCAGTTCCACGAATGGTACTAGTGATCAACACCTTACTAGGCAACCAAGCAGGTATGCGAAGTCGAAGTTAAGGGTTTCAATAAATTTACCAGAGAATGAGATTTCATTAGAAAGAAGTAAACAATTGCGAGACGAGAAAGAAGGTCTGAATTCAAATTCTAAAGGAAAAGCTCCTTTGAGGTCCAGTAGAAGTCCTCCAAATGGAAATAGTATTGGTAGAAGTTGTTTTGAGAGTTTTAGAAGTAACAGAACAATTTTACAAGTTTTAAAAGAAGTTGATGCGGATATTTTAGCTTTACAAGACGTGAAAGCAGAAGAAGAGAAAGGTATGACACCTCTTTCTGATTTAGCAACAGCTTTAGGAATGAAATATGTGTTTGCTGAAAGTTGGGCACCTGAATATGGAAATGCTGTACTATCAAAATGGCCAATTAAGAAATGGCAAGTTCAGAAAATCTTCGATGACTCCGATTTCAGGTACACATCTCTTCTACGTAAACTAGTTAGTTAGTCTCTTTTCTCGACTTCCTCTTAATGTGAAAGTGATGTTGGAATATTTTCAAATGCGATGTGAAGGGGGTCCGGGGCGTAGCCACCGTAAGAATTTTTTGATACACGAATCGCCGTTTTGGACAGCTTAGAAAATGTTTTTAAAATTCTAAATTCAACAGACACCATTAATGTCTCGATGAAGGGACCTGAACGTTCGGAAGAGAAACTTGTCTTCCCCAATGACGTTAAAACCTCTATAAGCAGCATCTCCTGCAGTCGTTTTCATAATCAATCAAAATCTTCTCGCTTTTTCCTTCTTAAACAAAGCATCATCTTAACTGCTTTTACATGTGTTCTTGATTGGCCAAAGGGGTGCAAACCTTGAATCCAATTTCTATTGTAAGGCTTTCATTGTATCCCGAAGGCGATTTCACATACATTGCAATCGCCAATTCGTTGGGAGGGTAGAAATATTTGTCTAAAAGAAATCATCCAGAGCCTTGAAAGTTTTTAGGAGTACAACCAAAAACTGCTTTCTCGCTTTTCATCTCCATTGCAGCCCATTAATTTCCAACAAGTGACACTGAAAATCAAAAAATTTCTCTTACTTTCCTCAAACAATCACTGAATTACGGCAGTTTTCATTTTCTTTAGGTAAAAGTATAACTCCTGAAAGTTTCATCTTTAGTGGACTAGAAATTGGATGTGCTAAAAATTTGTACCGATAAAAACAAGGATCTGATTTTTTTTGTTGCAGTAATCTATAGAAATCTAGTTTCAGATTGAAAATCAAATAAAGACTCGTATTGTTGGTTTTGATGTGGATGCAATATAAATGGAAAGACAAATAACCCATGTGTTTCAATACTCAATGCAGGAATGTGTTGAAGGTCACAGTGGACGTCCCCAACACGGGTGAAATCAATTTCCACTGTACACATCTGGATCATTTAGATGAGAACTGGAGGATGAAGCAGATAAATGCGATAATGCGGTCCAGTGATGGACCACATATCTTAGCTGGTGGCTTAAACTCTCCTCGACGAAACAGACTACTCTGCCGAGAGATGGACTGACATTGTAAAGGTGAAATAGCTTCACAGAACTACGCACAAGTCACAAACTTATCCATTGTTACTGAATTCAACTGATAACTTATGTTGCAGTATTACGAGGAGATAGGAAAACCGACCCCAAAAGTCGAGGTGATGAAGTTTTTGAAGGGGAAGGCGATATATAGACGCAAAAGACTATGCGGGCGAATGTGAATCAGTCGTTATGATTGCGAAAGGCCAAGGTATGATATCCTCTCTTAACTCTTAGCTTTGTTATCCATTTCCACTCCTTAATCCTATAATATGTTTACACGCAACTCCGGGGCTTGCTCGGAGATGATCCAAGGTCTGATTTTCATTTTGTAAAGCCCTGGAGACGAGGTATAACACTTGATGTAGAATAATGTGTGGATATTTATGGGTAATGTTAAACTAGCGAAATTGATGAAATGTGAATTTGCTAACTCAACAGATGTGCAAGGAACATGCAAGTACGGAACAAGAGTTGATTACATATTAACATCACAGGACTCGCCATACAAGTTTGTACCAGGATCATATACAGTCTTCTCATCCAAAGGAACTTCAGATCATCACATTGTGAAAGTTGATATGATGAAAGTAGATAACATTGAACAACAGAATGCAAATAATCCACAAAGACGAAGAACAAAAAAGAAAAAGAAGAAAGTAGTGAAGATTACAAATACTTCAACTGGTATATGGAGACTAAAGTCGTGAATGGAAGCTCGCGTACGACACATCTTATTCATCGATTTGGTTGAAAGTGCTGCTTCCTTTTTTCGTAGCGCTGTTGATATTCCATTGATTATGAAACAAATTTATACAGAAATTGTAAGACAAATTATAACAAGTTTAGCCAAAGAGTAGTATTATGTTTTACCTGAGTGCAGATGATTTTTCTATTGCCGACTCTACTTTGTCCACTAACTTTCGTGAATTTAAATTTGTTGCAAAAGAACAAACAAAGTGGAAACAAGTTAAGTAAATTTCAGTAATGAAGAAACCAAATGTCAGTCCACTTTAAATCTTGTAATCGCTAAAATACAGGCAACACATGTTGGACGGTGCCTAATTTACTTCTAAAATAAGGGGTCAATTTTGTTTAACTCTAATAACCATGTTTGGATGGTGGCTAGTAGGTAGGTGGAATAAAATCATGAAAAATATTGGTTGGCAAGAGTTCCATAGCTTTCTTTCACACTTGTAAATTCATGCATTCAAACAAGAGTCCTAGTTTGTAGGCTAAGGAAGTAGAACTCAATTTGAGTTGGTCACTTGGAGGCTAATTTATTCCCTAGCTAACTAGTATAAATAAGTCATTAGAGAAAGCAAATGAACACCACCAAAAATTCTTCTTTTCTCTTAAGGTTTATATGTATTCTCCTTATGATAATATATGAATCTCTTGTTCTTCCGGGATGTAGGCAACTTGCTGAACCACGTAAATTGTTGTTCTCTTTTCTTCTTTAGTTTGTGTTCTTGGCAATATTGAGTATCGCTTGTAGTCAGGCAAAATCGCTTCGCAAGGTTTTAGCTAAACAACACAAAACCAATTATAAAATAAGTTAAACACGAGATGAACGTGGAATAAAAGGAAAGCTAGAAGGGAACTTAAGAACGACAGTTACTCTCATGAACCGGGCCAAAGGGGAGATTATGGAATCCAAATACAAATTTGCACTTTACAGGACCCTGAAACTCTATACTATTTACTACTAAAGATTTTGCAGAAACATCATTGGAACTAGAGGATATCCGTGACATAATGGAGAATGGGGAGCAACAGGAGGAGCGGATCTAGCTTTTGATTGGGTCAGAGGAATGCAGCATACCAACGTCGAAATCCAAGATGAAACCAATGAAATTCTAGCTCGTTTCAAAATGCTATACCACAATGTTGTCCAAGGAAGATACCAACTCAGTTATCATGAAACTCTTAAGAATCTATAATATAACTGAAAACGAAAAATCTCCCGTTCCACCGTTATACATGAACTTCCTAAACTGTCCCTCCGTGTTTTTGTTATTTTTACACAGTTCTTCGTTAATATCTTACAAACCAGGGGCAAATGACCCATTCACTAATTATTTCTCTGAAACATTTGTAAAGAATCGAACTCTTCTTCTTCGATATCTTTCTTCTCAATCAAAATTCTCACTCTTCGATTCCCCCGCCGACACCATGACCACCACCGCCGGATCGCCAACACCTCCACCGTCACCAGCATAACCACCCCCTCCACCATCCACCTAATTCAATTTCACCACCAGTTTCAATAATTCATACTCACCACCACCTCCTCCTCCAGTTTGAATTCCATTATTGACATATATACTAGCACTGCCACCGGAAAAATCACCACCATCCATATGCACCACCGCTAAATACGTCATACACACATCATAAACGCCATCACCACCACTTAACTAAAAAAACACCATCACCACCACCAAATAATACATCATACACAAATCATAATCAAAGAAAAACAAAACATAACAAAAATTATTCACTAAGAGATTGGATTTCAATATCGTTTCAATTTAACGAAATTTCATTCGAATAAAAAAACAAACAAAGAACACAATTTGAAACTGAAAGTTCTTAAAATTCCCGGTAGAGAAGAATTTGGTTCGGGTTCCCAGTTCAAACCCATATTTCCGGCCCAGTCTGGATACATCCCGTGAAACTTCAAAACTTGGAAGAAAAAAAAAAAGTGCACTGACCCACAGATCCGATCCAGTCAACCGACCGAATCTTTAATCAAATTTGATGAATAAAACTAATCCTCAATCAAATGTTTTTAATCAAATTTGTAGAAAATAAAGAAGGGACAAACTAATCTGTTTATAGAAGTATATTTCAAAAGAGAAAGGGACAAACCAACCTTAGTTGTTCTTCGTTAACCTTAATAAACTGAATTCCCCCCAAAATTAATTGTATAAAAGCCAATCATCAAATAAGAAAATTGAACTCATAATCGTAAAGATGATCATAACAGAACGTTAAAACAATAGTTAAGAAAGTTATGCCCGACAATGGAGTAATAGTGGAGTTGCAGATTAAGAAGGAGATACTAGATTTGGGACCATTGAATTTGACAAGAACTGAGAAATACTATTGATTTTTTTTCTTTTCTGTTGTCGTAAGTTTGGGACATCTGGTTAGCATGGGTTGACGGGTGCAGAGGTGAGACAGACTTACAACAACAGATGTCCCATAATGGCACGGGCAATAACGCCATAACGCCATATCGTGCCTAAACCTAATCCTAAATACCATTGGCATGGGCCATTACGCCAGCACCTTCTACTCCCGTGCCATAATGGCACGGGAAATCTACTAGTCTATAATATAAGCGAAGATGGTTTTGTTCCACCGTCGCACATGAATGTACTTGAAATAACCTTCCGTGTTTTTAACATTGTCGCGTACTTTTTCGTTAATATCTTTCAATATTGGTGGGCAAATCACCTATTCACTACTTATCTTTCTAGAACATGTAAAAAGACTTTAACTCTCTCTTGCCTTCTCTTCTTCCCTTGATTGCTTTCTTATCGCTTCTAAATCTTCCTTCTTCGATTCCACTGACGACACCATGACCACCTCCAAAGAACAACATCACTACCACCACAAACGCCAACACCTCCACCGTAAACACCATCCACCTAATTCAATTTTACCACCAGGTTCAAGTTCAATTCATACTCACCACCACGTAACCACCACCTCCTTCAAGATTCGATTTCAATTGATATACCACCTCCTCTTCCTTGGATCTTAACTAACGCTCCGTCAATTTTATCATCTTCATCAATTTTATTAACACCTCAATTTCATTAATTATTTAACCCTAATTTCATTATTTCGATCCCAATCAATACAAACCATAAATTTCTACTATTTTTTTTGTGATTAGGTTTATTACAGGAACAATAAGAGAATGAATTTTTGCAAGAGAAATTGAAAAGCACCACCGAATTTATTTTCTTCAACACCGTAACAAGCATCGCCACATAAAAAGCAACACCACCCATGTGCACCACCAGTAAATACGTCGTACACTTATCATAAACACCATCACCACCACCAAATACATCATACACAAATAATAATCAATTTCTGTAAGAAAATAAAAAAAAAAGTTATCCATCGGGAGATTGGATCTTTACATCGTTTTGAAAAAAGGAACAAAAAAAAAAACAGAGATGATGATAATTCGGACCGGTTTCAGTTCTAAACCCATATCCCCGACCCAAACATGCTATTTCCTGAAACTTCAAAACTTGAAGAAGAAAAAAAAGAGTGCACAAAACAACAGATCCGGACCCATTCCGAGAAGTCAACTTACTTGAATGTTTAATCAAATTTGATGAATTAAAATTAGTTCTCAATCAAATGTTTTTAATTAGATTTGAAAAAAATAATCAAAGGAAAATAAAATAGGGAAAACCAATTTTTAGATATTTCGAGAGAGAAAGGGGAAACACACCTGGGTTGTTCTTTGTTAACCACAATAAACTATACATAATCCACAAAAATGAGAAAATGGAACACATAATTAATCATGAAGATGATCAAAATCAGAACGTGAAAACAATCTTAAAGATCGAACAAGAGAGAGAAGAACATAAACGCGGAAGCGTAAAGACTACATTGATATTAATCTTGGTGGAATACAATCTATTTGATATTTTTGATTGATTGATTCTTTCTTTCTTACTTACTTACAAATGAATACAACATGCCTATTTATAGGCTACAAAAGAAGAAGAGAACTATGCCTATGGAGGCTAACAACTATGCCTTTGGAGGCTAACAACTATGCTTTATGGAGGCTAACAACTATGCCTTTGGAGGCTAACAACTATGCCTATGGAGGCTTACCAAACCAACTACTAGACAATCTAGTATTCTTGTTTGATTTGTCTAACTCTAGAACACTCATTTTACACATGTTAATTGTCTAACATTGACTCTAGACATCCTAGATATTTCTAGGTTAATCTAGATAGGTGTGAACACTTGACTAAGTTGGTGTTGAATATTCAACACTCCCCTCAACACCTACTTTCCAACTTCTCTTTATCTTAGACGTTTCGGTCCCCTTCATAGTTTAAGGATGCTTCGGTCCTCTTTCATAGTTTAAGGACGTTTCCACTCCTCTTCGAGTTTAAGGATGTTTTGGTCCTCTTCATAGTTTAAGGACGCTTTCAGTCCTCTTCGGAAGTTTAGGGACATTTCGGTCCTCTTCGGAAGTTTAAGGACATTATTGTCCCTTCGTAGTTTAGGGACATTTCGGTCCTCTTCGAAGTTTAAGGACATTATGGTCCCCTTCTTAGTTTAGGGACATTTGGTCCTCTTTGTAGTTTTAGAACATACGGGTTCCATCGTAGTTTAGGGACATTGCGGTCCTCTTTGTAGTTTTAGAACATATTGGTTCCATCGTAGTTTAGGGACATTGCGGTCCTCTTCGATATCAGAAAATACTTCTTGTACTCTTTAGACAACTCATAGGATTTTCACCCACTTTTGTTGTTTCTCATCTCATCACCACTTGGTGATTGCTTCCGCTTTCTTCACAACATTTTTGTTGTTTCTTCTTATTCATCTTTGTTCCGCCACGCTTTTGTTCGAAAATCGTAACACTTCTTTGGTTATCCAGATTTCTCACAATCTTTCATTTCGCTCAAGCTTCCGCCACAAGCTTCGACTATTCTTATTTTTGTTATATTGTCGTTACAATTTTGTCACGCTATCCAGATTTGCCACATTTCTAATTGTAATGATATTTGCAACGCTCGTGACAATTATTGTCACACTTATGTTTCCATGATCATCCTTGCATTTAAACAAACATCTTGTCTGCATCTTCTCTATTTTCTTTGAGGCTTTCAGCCCATCTAAATCACCTTCAACTTCTTCTTTGTTTCGATTTTTTTTCTTTTTTTTTCTTCTTCTTCTTCTTCAAGATCATGAGCATGGCTTTAAACCACGTTTACGGAGCCGCAAGATAGCAATAATCCTTTACGCCTTCACCCTAAGCATAAACCATTTTTTTCGATTTCTTTGGAGCAGTTGACGTCCACAAACAAACCCTAAACAAATCAAGCTTGGACTTTATGACCATCTTGATTCTTCTCATCAAAAAACATCAGAATTTTTTTTCCGCACTAGTATCTCGATCGCCATGTTTTCTCAAGATCAAGAACATGCCCTAAGCTCGATTTTCACCGTGAATTCAAACGACATCAAACTTCTCCTTCACTCGACTTCTTAGCTTCAAACTTGTCACAATAACCATCAGAATATTGCGCAACTATTTTTTTTTTTTCTTTAGTTTTCTTTCTCCTTCTTATTGCAACTTTAGAAACTCTTTAGGAAAACATATAACTTCTCTTCCTCTCCTCTCTCCCTCTCACCTTGCTCTGATACCATCTTAAAGATCGAACAAGAGAGAGGAGAACATAAACGCGGAAGCGTAAAGACTACATTGATATTAATCTTGGTGGAATACAATCTATTTGATATTTTTGATTGATTGATTCTTTCTTTCTTACTTACTTACAAATGAATACAACATGCCTATTTATAGGCTACAAAAGAAGAAGAGAACTATAACTATGGAGGCTAACAACTATGCCTTTGGAGGCTAACAACTATGCTTATGGAGGCTAACAATTATGCCTTTGGAGGCTAACAACTATGCCTATGGAGGCTACCAAACCAACTACTAGACAATCTAGTATTCTTGTTTGATTTGTCTAACTCTAGAACACTCATTTTACACATGTTAATTGTCTAACATTGACTTTTAGACATCCTAGATATTTTAGGTTAATCTAGATAGGTGTGAATACTTGACCAAGTTGGTGTTGAATATTCAACAAACAATAGTTAAGAAAGTTATTCGAAAACGGGTAGTGGTGGAGTTGCATATTAAGCAGAGTAGAGAAAGAAAATGGAAACAATCGACTAGGAACTGGGAAAGGTTAAGTTAACGAAGTGATTTTTTTCTTCTGGACACCTGGTTCGCATGTGCGGAGGTACGACAAACAGACAGACTAGACTATACAGTAAGTGAAGGTGGTGCTTAGGATTTGGTCCACGTGCAGTATGCTAAAATGGTGAAAGTATACACTTTTATTTACCAAGAGTTTTATCAATTTTTATTTTTATTTTTTACCATGGCACGGGCAATCCACTAGCCAACAAAATGCTACAATTGACGTACAACAGCAGATCATTTCTTTTGTTTTTGTAGGACTTGCTCATATCCATCCATAGACTTTTTAATTTAAACTCCTTTCACATGGCTATGCATTGTAAAAACTCGATGTTCAGGAGTGGTGGTATCTCTTTGACCACCGACTTACTTTGTTCTTCCATTAGGCTTCTAGCCTATGTTTTTCTATTAAAAAAAAAAAAAGACCTTAGGAAAGACCAGAAAAGGACCCTTATCTTAGAGGCTACGAGTGCTTATTCCTAGATATTTACGGACATCCATGGTCGGATGCATTTCACGAGAGCAGTACAATTAAATTGCTTACATTTTAAAGTTCTCTTTTATACAGACTTGGGCTTGGCATTGTTTATGCTAGTCTTTTACGATGAATGATTTTTTTGGAACGTTATTTTGGGACCTTTCTTTTTTGAGGGGACCTTTTTTTTAAAGGGCATATTACCCTACATTTATAAGGGGTGTCTTAAAACGTGGATTTACTAATTTGCCCCTAACCCTAATTAAGATTATCAATTAAACTGTTTTAGATTTAACCTAATATATAAAAATTTAGATTAACCTAATATATAATTTTTTTAGATTAACCTAATATATAACCTATTAAAAAAAAATCGACCTACCTCCTTCTTCTTGGGGTCTTCTTTTCTTCTTCTTCTTCTTCTTCTCAACATCGTTCATCGATTAATCGCTGATTCATAAAATTTTCATCGTCGATTAATCAATCGAGTATAAGAATGGTGCTTCAAAGCAAACAACGAGCAATGTGAAAAGGTCCCCTATTTAGGACATCTAGCAAATCGAAAAAGTTCATTGGAGATTGACAAAGTAGTGGAAACGGAAGACGAATTGGAGATTCAACAGAAGTGGGCATGGGAAAGATCCGTTGTGACTCTAACCAAACCCATTAGTTTTAATTTGATTTTGGTTCGTTTAATTGAATAGAAATCATCAAAATATGGTTTTTTGAATGTAAGCAAGTGCTAGGTTAGGTTAGTAGCTCCAACCAAAACCCTAGTTTGGTAACCGAACTTCCCCGAAAGGAAGAACACGAAGAACGTTTGGTTGATTATGATTGAAAAATATGTAATCGAACTATTCAATCTAAGTTATTTCGCTAATTTTTCAAAAGCCATCTTCTAACCGAACACTTCCCATTTTATCAAAATAAAAATAATTTCACTTTCAACCGAATCAACTAATTTACTCACTTTGAGTTCTCGTTAACCGAACTTTGTCAAAATAATTCGTTAGTTCGCACAATATTTTAAAACAATTTCTCAACCGAACTCAAAACATTACAAAGAAAATAAAAAAACCTATGTAACCGAACCGTCGTTATTTTCCCTGTTACCTTATGTTGAACTATCATTTAACCGAACATTATGTAGTCTGTTCGTTTGATTATAACTATTTTGTTTATCAACTACGAACCGAACTCCTTGCTAATTTCATATGTTGAGTTCGGTTTGTTCGCAAGAAAACTTCTAAACCGAACTCTTCCCTAATTTCATAGAATTTTAAGTTCGTTTGTTTAGCAAAATAGATGTACCAACCGAACTTCGGTGCTAATGTCATTCATGTTTAGTTCCGGTGAAATTCGCGAATTTTTTGTTTAGGAAACTACTAACCGAACTCAATTGCTAATGTCATTCATGTCGAGTTCGGTTTTTTCGCAAGAAATAGTCAAGTCATTGCAAACCGAACTCTAGCTTTTAATACTATGAGTATGAAAATCATTTTTGGGTGAAGCTAATATGTTTGTTTTCTTGGTTAGGGGCAGAGCACCAAAATCAAAACCAACCTTCACTGGAAGAATTTAGAACTCCCACTCCTCGAGGCCAAAACACTTAGGTTTTAATGGCGTGGAACCAAATATGTTAAGTATGGAGGTGGTTCAACACCGGGTGTTGTCCAAGATGATGTATCAGCCAGAGATAATGTTGACAAATGCTAAGACAACAAGTTAATCAAGAGATTGTGAAGAAATGGGTAATCAAGAACATAATCAAGGTGAGAAGAGGAATCATCCGAAGAAGGAGGAAATGAAGATGAACAAGGAGATGACAATGAAGAAGATGGAGATAATGAAGATGATGAATCGAGGAGGAAGAGGATGAAGAACAAGTAGAAATAGTTAAAAAACCAAAAAAAGACCTTTAAAAATCCTTGTGCTAGATATGCAAACATTCCTAATGATACTTTGTGTTTGGCCCCAAAGAACCCAACTTATGGTACTCCAAGAGATGGAGGGGAGGTATTGATTGGCTACAAAACTCATGTAATGCTAAGATTTATGCTACAAAGGTATTGAATCTTATACATGAATATTTCTTTTATATATTTTTCAGATATATTAGTAAATAATATATGATGTTGTATTTGTAGGATCATAATAAATGTTGTTCGTGTTTTGAAACGTCAAAAGAACAAGAAATGGGATATAGGGAATGAGTGACAAGAGGTCAGGTTGGCCGTTTTGATTGTGTGCTATGGGTATGCGTTACACAACATGCACTAAAAATTTGATGTTGTCATCAAGCTCGCATTTGCCGTAGAGGGTTTATCCGATACCGTAAACCTTCATCTACTGTTTGGTGAGATGACAATCACCTGGATGATTGTTTTCGAATCACATGCCTACCAATTAATGGGAACAAGTGTTCGAGATGGTACGATCCTCCATGAGTTATGAGCTTTGTAATGGGGGCTTAAAAGAGAGGTGTCTAGGTCGGAGCGCTAAGAAGGCACATTGTGAGTTTAGATGAGATGCAAAAAGAGCCTGATGAAGGTGATGAGTATAATGAGTTAAACCCAGACCGGTCTTACAAGAAGAAGTTGAAAAAGATCAAGTTGAAAGTCTTGTTAAAAGAGTTTGGAGGGACGAAAGATTTGTTGCCAAGGGAAAGTTGGTTTATGTAAGAGAAGATTAAACACCATGTGACTGCTTTTTTGTTATACCAACTAGGTACGATATTCTTCCCTGACACTTCAGGTCATTCAGTAAATGTCCATTACCTCCAGCTATTTGACCCCCTTAATGAGGTGAACAACTATTCTTTGGGAATCAAGTGCCTCTATCATTCGTCCAAGCCGGAGCTTTAGAAAAGCTTCGAGGCTTAAGTGTTTATATTTTGAGGCTTATACACCCTTGTTCAGGTACTCCGTTAATTTATCCTTTGTGTTTTCCAAGATATGTTTGCTAAGTGAATGTATATTTTTACTAATGAATACATATTTACTATAATCATATGTGTGGTTTCTCTCATAGTTTGGTGTAACACCACTTCCCAAAACTGAAATTGTCTTATGCTCACACTCCTTGGCCTTATGGGCAACCTACAGCTGGTAAATATGAATTTTTGGACTCGCAAATGAAGGGTAAGAAAAATAGGTTGTTGAGGTTGAGAGAGAAATTGGATAATGCAACGCTTGCAGATGTGGTTTTCCATCCATACAAGCTTCAATCAGATGACGAAGAGGAAGATGTTGAGCCTGTTGAATGCTTCGGCTATTAAGTGCCCACATATCTGCATGCTCATCCAATGATCCCTTGTGATTGGATTGCCCCGTGGAGACGGCTTTGATATCTAACAAACTTCACATTGAGACTATCATCCCCATCGGACAACATTGTCTTGTAAAATTCCGGTTTCTCCCTTAGCTTCATCAACAACCTTTGACGGACATAAGTGACATGATTATCATTATATATCTTGGCACCTTGAGTGAAAGGCCCTAGTTGTTGTACGACAACGTGGAAACCGCAATTACCATCCGCGGGACGTCATGGGGGGTTATGACGTCATCTCTAATGTAAGGAGGTATCTCTTCCAGGAACCTTTTCTCACCAGAGGGGAAGTCATCAATTGGACTAGGTCGAGAGGTAACATAGGTTCTTTTTCTTCATATCCTGTTCACTTGTCTCGCCCTTTTCAACAATATTCCTAGCCCTTATCTTACAATCTCTGGTACTTAGCCGCGGTATGCTCATGTTGCTAAGGATCTCTAGTAAAAGGGGTCATTTCACTCTTCCTCTTGCCCAAACCTTGCATATTAATCGACTTGTTTTTTGGTTTCTTTGTTGGTGGCCTACCTTTGGCCTTGCCTTTATTCGGTTCTTGCCACATTTCTGAAGTCTGTGGATAAACGATTGGCCGTATGTCATCCCAAAAGATTTTCCCTTTCAAGATTGTTCATGTTCAGTACTCTCGATAATGACTCTTCCATTTAATTATCACCAAACTCTTCTCCGACATCGCCCCTTGGGAGAGGAAACAAAACTTAAGTGTTGCCAATGTGGTCTATATATATGTTTAAAGGGATTATGCCATGTTCATACTTAGATATCATGTGGCGACAAGTGGAGCCCAATAGACTTCATCATGTTGCAAAAACACACACCTCTCCTGGTTTGTTATATGGATCAAATTCACCTCAAATAATAACCTCTAATGCAAGCATCGCAAACATTATAGTGGAGTCTTGAAAAACCGAAGGTCCTCCATTTTCACGATGTTACCACCCTGTCTACAATCTTTTTGTACTTCATGATCAACTTTTTTGAAACTTTCTTTAATTCTATCAATCTAAGCGGTTGAAGTAAACCTCCATAGCGTTAAACACAACCACAAAATTATAAATACATCCAAAGAGATTTTTCTTCAAACGGTGGTGAGCCGATTCTACCAAACTTGTCGCTTGATTCCCAAGTTTTTTTATGGTGGTTGGTAAAAGCATAAACAAAGCTCTTTGTGTGGTTCAAATCCATTGCTTGACCATATACGTTATAATATCATCGAGATATTAGACTACGCTTAATGCTCAATAAATTCGGCAAGATTTAGATTGTACTCTTCTTCGGTGAGAGACCAAGTCAAAGCCTCCCATTCCCCGGAGAAAGCTACCCATTTAGCATGATTTATGGTGTATTGTTCATCAATGCCTCTTTTGCATCTTGTTCATCTTCCTTAGTTTACTAATCTCTTCGAATGCTTTATCCTCTTTGGTGGACAAAGCCGAGGCTTGCACCTATTCATCACATTGCACCATATATGAAATGTACAAAGCATATTATGTGACAATGGGAAGACTCTCTCATTGCATTCATCAATGATACTTGATTGTTCGTCACTATAAATTCTCGGATATCATCATCTCGTAGATCGCCTTCAATTTTGTAAACGCACTCTTATAACTTGTTCCCTTTTCTCGTCCTTTAGAAAACAAAAATCAATGGTAAAAGGTGATTTCGTCGACGTACGACCAACAATGTTCAACAATGGCATCCCGTATTTGTTTGTCTTGTAAGTACAATCCATTATAAGAACTTCATGGAAGGATTGAGCCAGTTGAACACTCTTCGGATGAGCAATGAAGAGATGAGTTATTTCTTCACCCTGACCTAGCTTTTTTTGAACCGCGTAGCCTTTCTCTTCAGCCAACATAAACAATTGTTGCATGACTTTTCTATCCTTCCATTGATTCTTTTTAATTGACTCAATTGCATTGTAAATGGTGGTCGTGGATGATACGTTTTCCGTGTTATCATCCTTTAATAAGCGAAGCATACCAGCTGGGGAAATACGCAATCTCCTATACTTAGCTACTTTCTCCTTTTCTTGAGGAGTCAGCCTTGCGGCCATTGCATGTCCTTCAAGATGCTCCGGACTAGAGCTGGCAATCGGGAGAGCCGGGGCTTGCCCGTTACGGGTTACACGGGTTCGAGTTAACACGGGTCAAAACCCGCGGGTTGAAATTCTTCACGGGTTGTCATTTCAGTCAACCGCGCCCATCATGAGGTTAAACTTGCGGGTTCACGGGTTACCCGGCCTGTTTAATTGAAAACAAGAATTAAAGATTAATTTCGATTAAAAATAAAATGAGTATATTATATCTTCTAGCACAATAAAATGAGTACAGAAATCACCACAATTAGAAATTTTGGATTACAGATTCAATTTTATGTTGAAAGAAAAGTAACTCAACTTGCAAAACAGACCAACCCATATAGCTTAATCACTAGAACCATTAGAAATTTATTATTAATTTGAGAGATCCATGTGTCGATGAATTCTTCTTGTTCTTCTTGTCTTCGCTCAACAACTTCTCTACCTTCTATCAACACTAACCACACCCAAATCAAAGCAACACATCCATGGCCAACACAAACCCCAGAAGCCCATCACCACCACCGGAAATCATAACATCCGCCACAAGTGATTAACAGTAACACAACCGGCAGTAATCACCTCCACCGGAAGCTGAAGTCACCGAACAACCAAGGAAAACCCACAACAAACAACAACCCAACAACCGAAGCATGAATAATCGAATTAAAAATCCCAAGAGACCACCAACTAAAAAACCTAAATCATAGATCTAGACAGAGATGCACCAACGAACGATTAATCATGAAAAAAGCAAAGCCACCCTAAAAGAAAACCTATTTAAGACTGATTACAGTATATACAGATGGAATCTTACTCAATTTGATCCATAAAGGACCGAATCAAGCTTTGCATCAAAAAAAAAATACCAAATCAAGCAAGAATTAAAGAGTGCAGATGCAAATTAGTTGGTCGGTGGAGATAAGAAATAGAGGAAAGAGAAAGAGAGGATAAAAAGGAAGGCTAAACATGCAAATTAGATTAATAAAAAATCAAATCAAATAAATCCAGCCGAATTCTTCAAATATGTTTAGATTTCTAGAATGAAATGAGATGAGTTTACAAATAATTGGATTGTCAGGCTGAAAGTGAAAGCCCACTTGGATTTGCGTCCTACCTTTTTCTTTTGATGAATGAAGATGATTAATTGATGGTAAACTACAAAGTACAATCAGAAATAAAAAATGGGAACAGATGCAGAAAAGAAAAAAGAGAACAAAAAGCTTAAATTTTTTTAAAACCACAACACAATCTAAGATGAAAATAGAGCTTCCCAAATTAAACTTCCAACTGATTGTTTACTTCGCTATGGGGAACAGCCCAAGAGATAGAGACTTCCATATTAGATTTTCTTCTCTTCGAAGAATGGAGGTGGTGAGGAGGTGCAGCATTGGAGAAGACGGTGGCGAGAAAAAGAAAAGAAAGAGGAAGAAGAAATGAAAAGATATCTTCTGCTAGGTTTTTGATGTTTTAATACATCAAACGTAGGATAGGATTAACCCTTGACAATCTAACGGTGAAAATTGTTATTGTACACGGGTTAACTGGATTACCCGCGGGTTCACGGGACGGGCACGGGTTAACCCGTTTTCTCACAGGCCACCATTTCTCCAACCCTAACCCGGCTTGTTTAGCAACCAGCTGAGCCGGGTACGGGTTTTTCACTGAGTCGGGCGGTCTAACCCGCTGGTTTCAGCTTGTTTGCCAGCTCTACTCCGGACGATGGTGGTTTTGATTACCTACCACCTTATCCATCGATAGAACCCATCCTTTCTTTAGTTTTGAGTAACTAAAAACTAGCTTGAACGGACATTTTATTTTCTTTGAGCACATTGTGTTCTTCCTCGTCGTCTTTCCTTCATACACATACCCTTCCTCTTGTGGCTAGCATCCAGATCTCCACTTCTCTCGCAAACTATTTCAAAACGAGTTTTGCTTTCTTTTCCATTCAAAAATAATACGCACATGGCTCTCTTGGCATGCTCTCTAGCCCAATTCTTCGCATCAATAGGTTGATCAAATACCAAATCATTGGCATAGTGATGGAATGTATCTTCGTACAAGATACCAATTGGAGAAGGTTGATCATCCATTGGTATATCTTGGCATTCAATCTACAAGAAATGGAACAACATCAATTGCAATCACAACCGGGTTCGGTAAGCTATTAATTTAAGCGCGTAAACCGAACTACCAATTCGGTGAACAAACCAAAAGGCCATATAACCGAACATATAAAGTATATGTGGTTCGGTTACAATATATTTTACATAGGTCACCGAATACAACACTGGAACTATTCATTTTTTTGGGATTCTTAAGTTCGGTTAGGTATGCTCTTGGGATCAAGTATGCGAAATAACCGAACCTGCATATATTAGTGTACTCTTATATTTTGTACAGTTCAGTTAGATAGTGGCTTTACAGGAAGTGTGCGAACAAACCGAACTTTGTATGCTAAGTTTAATTAGTTTTACGTAAAGTTCGGTTGGTTAATAGTTGCAAAGCAACCGAACTTTGTACATTAAGTTAAATCATAAATTTAAGTTAAGTTCGGTTAGTGTATATTGGTTGCGAAACAACCGAACATTACACTGGAATTCTTCAAACTTCCATCAATGCATAGTTCGGTTATCTGCGTGTTTGTTTAATGTAACCGAACTGCATATCCAGATGAGTTCGGTTAGATGTTCTTCACCTTTCGTAACCGAACTACTTAAAAAATGTACATTTGTTTTGAAAATTTGGAGCAACTAGACCAACATTAGCTAAGTTTGGAGCATACCTGGATACCCAAATGATCTTCCTCCGGTTGTGGTTGATAAAATCCATCATTTTCATATTGAGATTGAGTTTGTGGAAGAATACATTCACCATCTAAGAAATTACTCATATCCGGATCATTGTGAAGATTAACAAATACTCTAGGAGTTAATGGAGATGAAGAATCAGATGAGCTTTCATCACAAGAATTCCCAAACGTAGTGAATGTGAAATAATATTTTTTTCCATGGTTTTCTCCTTCTTCTTCTCTAACTTTATCCTCTAAAAAATTCAATTTCATTTTTAATAACTCATGTTTTAATCTAATCTCACTAATCAGTTTTTTCTTAATCATTTTAATAATGATTTCACTAATCAAAACCAAAAGATAATTAAAAGGGTATTTTAGGTAATATAGAAAGTATTAGATTAGGGCACCCCTACACCCCAAATAACATCATGGTCCCTCAAAAAGTGAAGGGGTGCCCAAAATAACGTTCTTTTTTTGGGGGGAATTAGACGCAGCCTAAAATAATATTTTTTCATAGCCTACAATTAATTTTGATATCGTGACACTCATAATTATTTCCGTGACACCCATAATTATATGAAATTATTAAAAATGTATCATGACGGATTATGCATCCGCATGCAGTTATGCTTCAGTAGTATAATCGATAATTGAAGCTTTGAGAGCAATATATCTAAAAATCGGCGCCCTTTGGAATTTTACAAATTTTATACCATTGGAAATCTTTTTAAGAGATCTACGCAACGAGTATAAACAAGAATATCAAATTTTTGCTTTTCACTTAAAAATCGAGGTGATCAGCCATTTTAGGCAAAATTTTCAAAACTTGATACATAACCATTGTCGCGACCACCAAAAAGATGCATAAACATTCTCTGGCTGACATAAGGAATTATGCAACCATTTTCAACAGCGCATAACAAATAATGCATTTGGATTACAAAGTTATGCATCTATAACAAGTTATATAACCATTGTTTTGATTGATTTTAGTGCGTACATAAAAATAATTGATGCATAACCTGATATGCATCCATATTTACGGATGCATATCAGTTAGCATCTATTTTCTCGATGCATAATGCATTATGTAGCCATATTTTAGGACGCATAACAACAAAGTTATGCATCCATTTTCACGACCGCATAACATACATGCTTGATTTTATCAGAAATGCATGGGCTATACCGTATTTTTTTTTGTTGGTTTCAATAATGGTAAACAAAACATGCCGTTTATTATAGGTTCACAAAAGTCGGTGGTAAATGTTTATTTATTATAGGTTCACAAAAATGCTGCTAATGTGTCATATGTATAGTTTTCGATCTTTTACTTGCTGCTAATACGTATGAATGCATGATGTACATGTGTGATCGTGTAGAAAGTGTCCAAATATAAGGATAACGTAGTAATTTGGTCGTAGATAGAACTAAAAGAATAGAAGTAAATCATATTTGTGGTAGTCCGTCTCAATTTCTCGGTTTTCTCCTAAATTTTCGACCATCAAATTCGTTGAAAGTTTTATACTCTGAGCCGTTGCACGAAGAAGAAGAAATGAAGAAAAACACTTAGTTACCCGAAAAGGAAAAATTGGGTTCTTTAGGATTTAGTTCAAGCAAGGTTATGGAAGCTAAGGAGTGATTTTGGGAGATCTTTAAATTCTACTGTTTCTTTTATGTTTGACCGGAGAATTGTTCTTCTTTACCGACAACGAAGGAAACTCTGTTTCTATTTGACTAATGGTTTGTTCTTATCGATTTTTTCTTCAAATCGATACTGTTTCACGGTAGAACCGTAGAAATCACTGTTTCCAGAAAATGTAAATGTGGGTTTTGAAATCAATTAGAGTACTATTGTGTTAATTAGCCTAATATGATTGATATTGCAAAATTTAGAAATTTGGAAAGCTGATATCAATTTCTGATTGATCGATGATTATAGATTTAGTGGAGATTTTAAAAATTTACACTAAAAATCTCTTTGTTTGACTGTAGTTGATTGAGATCGAAATGAAAAAAATCCTGGAACAAACATTCAAGAATACAAATGTGAATACAAACACAATGAAGTGGGCTAAGTTTGCACATGTTAGTGGTGGTCAGGGATTTATCCTTGATAAAGATAAATCAAGGGTTGTGGTTCTCCACCAATTCCCTATAACTCACACATCATGGACGTTAATTCCAATATTATGAATGAAAATGAATATTCAAGTCAAGATATATAGATTTTCAAAAATTATAATGTGGAGGTTCGAACTCATGACCTATTGTGTCATAAGAGTGGCCTCTAACCAGGTCATTCACCTTGGTTGGAATTGATAAAAAGATAAATCAACAAAGGGTGGTTTGTTCAACTTAAATATCATAATTGTTTTATTAATTAGTGTTTCACTAATTGCACATAATAAATAATCTATTCATTATAAAGTGTTTTATTAATTAGTGTTTCACTAATTGCTCATAATAAATGACTAATCATTTTTTTATCTATAAATGTTTCTTAATTAATTATAATATTTATTTCTATTAATAAGTAATAGAAATTATGAAATTATTTATTATCTAATCGACATTTAATCAAGATCGGAACATATGAAATTATTTATTATCGATTTTGTTTATATAAAAGTGGCGTGATTTGTCCTTGGCAAAGATAAATTTATCACGGGTTTGTTCAACTTAATCATTTTTAAACGTTTATTAATTAGTGTCTCATTGATTGTTCATAATGATTAATTAAATTTCTATTAAAAATGTCCCTTTAATAATCCTAACATAACTACATAATTTTATTAATAAATAATTTTACTAAAACTATATTAATTCTAATGGTGGTAGTGGAAGTAGGGTTAGTATAAGCGTTAGCGGGTGTTTTGTGAATGGTGAGGCGGTAACATTACTTATTGGTGGAAGAAATAGTGGCGATGGATGGTTTTATGGTGGTGGGTGTTGGTAATAGTAGTGTATAATAATATCTTTTATTTTTTAGTGAGTTTTATTGACTAAGTAAAAAATAATCTTACAAAACATGCAACATTGTATTGTCAAAGATGTAATTGGATGTTTTTTAGCGAGGATTGATAAGGACAAAAACCAAATATTTAGGATGGTACCGGAAACGTATAAGACAATATGATCCTTTATTGATTGATCAACAATTGATATATAAAAGGAAATCGACATTAAAGAGAACATTATCATCTCTCTCAAGTACTATTATATTCTTTTTCCGAATGACCATCAATGTCGAGTTGTTTTATGACAACTACCTACGAAGACAACAACTTTCACTCAATTCGATATAAAACCTTATTGACAGGAAAAAGTATTTGCATTCTAAATTATGTTTGTTCATAAAAACTTTAAATCATAATTCTAAATTTTAGCCTCAGATGTTTATAGAATATTTTTATATTTTACATTCTCAAATCATGCGACCTCTTGATGACAAATCAACAATATCAAATTAGGATCAATATGTATAGGTTTCATTATTCGGGTTAGAAGGTAGAGTGTATACAGAATGGGTAGATCACACAAAGCAAAACATGACTAAGAATACTTCAATGATTTGGTCAAGATAAAGTCAAAAATTTAAGATTAACTTTATATAGGACTAATTAGATCGTGATAGGACCTCGACTAAAATATGGATTACATCGTAAGACAATTGCAAAACATAGTTTGGCTAACTCTCGCCTATGTAAAGAGTGGTCAAGATTTGTCCTTCCTCAATTGCTATGTTATGTGAGAAGAAGGTGATATATAAGATTGAGGTATAATTCAAATCTATTAGACTCATACCATTTATAACTAGATACCTTGAAAAAAATTGACGTGTTGTTATTATTATTACAGGCAAGGGATACATTGACCATACTTGCGCAAATAGCTCACTTAGAAAATGATTGGTGTTGCATGTACTGTCTAGAATGCAACGAGGAATTTGAGAAAACAAGGCACCAGAAGCAGTGTCCGGAGTATTTTGGATATGGTAACTTAGACCCGATGTAATACTTATGTTCTTTTTTTTTCCACAATCTATTTATTTAAAAAAAAAGAACATTGCAAATACATAACATCAACAAAAAATTAGACAGATTGCGTTTGACAATAATGGCTACTGATGGTCCGGAAACGGCAAAAGAAAGGAATTGTTATAGAAGAATTATTGGGATATACAACGGATTACTTGATACGAATGAAAGAGGTATAACTATTTCGATTCTGAAATCACATAAAGTTCACAGTAGAAGATGACATCAAGTTTAAAGTTAGTAACAAACATAATATGGCTAACTAAAATGTTAAAAACAAACAAGATATATAAACTTAGAAAGCATTGGGACTTGAAGAGGCCAATTTTAAAAACTACAATCTTTGAAAGCAACGATCGACAATACCATAAATTTTTTTAATAAATATTCAACGTAGAATATGTCAACTTTTGTAAAGGATCTATTGACAACCTATTAATTTGAAATAAGATCAGGAGTACAATATGTGTTCAAGGTTCTTTATGAGGTAATGTGTCGCGCATTGTATTCCAAGTGAAGGTAGGAACATACGGAAGTGACAAAATGTCCAAGACTTTTGAAGTTACCAAAGCCTTCACAGACGAATTGATGGGCACAATACTTTGTTGAAGATTTAATGGCAAAGGTTCACATATATACACCGTTCGAAAAGGTAATGGCACACATTTTAAACATTGTCATCTAATGGGTGTTGAAAAATTATAGGAAAATCATGTCACATTGGATAGTTTGTTTCATTGATTCGATGAAAAAAAAAATACTATTCTCTTCCTATTTGGAGGATCAACAACATGACCACGATAGATGAGTCATTTGAGGCGAAATAGAAGCATATGTGGAGACTTTTATGGACGATATTGATTAGTTGATTTCAACACGTGATGAGCGTTGTCGCATTTACATATTTCCAAAAATATTTAAACTTCCATGTTCATGTAGAGCATTATCTCATTATAAGCAAATGAACCTAAATAAAAAGTGTCTGGAAATTAAGATTATATTTCTTTCGTTTGAGCAAATTCAGGTGGTAAAATATTAAAGGAAAAAAATAAATAAACAAATAGAGGAAAATCCCAACTTTTTATGACAAACACATATTAAATCATAAGGAGTTGATAAGTATTCGAGACACAAATTATACGATATAATAAAAAATGTGAACCAACACACATGGCCCGTGCCATTATGGCACGGTTAAGGGTTAATAATTTTACAAAACTATGGGTTCCGTGAGAAAGTTTTCCAAATAAAAACGGGGCCACGAGTGAAGTTTTGTGTCGGTGGATTTGTGTGAGGAGATAAATTAGAAAATGGGTTTGACAGTAGTTTTCCTTTTTCAGACACATGTTTTTTTTTTCTTTGGGACCATGATGTATTTAGGTCACTCTTCCTATACATATAAGGGGTGTCCTAAGACTAACCTCCTGTAAACCAGCTAAATTGATTAAAACTCTAATTCATAAACACAAAAATACAATTTTTTCTACTTCCTCCGTTCCACTAGTAGTTGACCTAGTTCAAGTTTGCACAATTCTTAAGGAAAGGAAGAGAAAATAGTATTTTAAGTATTTGTTTTTACAATTATACCCTTATGAATAATAATTTGTGAGATTTTGAAATGATCTCTCAAAACTACACGACGGATGTTCGCAAACTTTTATACCATTGAAAAGCATTTTAAAACAACTTTATACCATTGAAAAGCATTTTTAAAACACATATGTAACGAATATAAACATTCCCTATCAAATTATGCATATTTCTTATACTAACAATAATCAATTAAAAAAATAATTTTAAAATATCTCCTTGTTTTGGTTATATAGGTCATCTATTATGAGACAAAATCTAAAAGTAAATAGGTCAACTAATAGTGGGACGGGAGGGAGTACTAACCAAATTTCATTTTAAACTCTTCTCTCATCTTTTGTTTTCTCTTCTACTTTCATAGTCGCTTTAAGTCCGGATTTTAGAAATTTGTATATCATAGGTACTTTCCAACTACCCATGACTTTTTAACATCACATGATTCTCGCATACAAGTTTGAGGGAGTAGTAATCATAAAAATTGGGAAGTTGCATAGAGAAGTTCGGTTAGAAATTTGGGAACAAACTTTTGTCGAATCAGGGTCACGAACCTGCTTGACGTCTCATCAACAAGCAAGACAACACCGGTCTTTCAGTGAGTATGGTAGGCGAATGAGGGAAGAGGAAAGCACGCAAGCAGAACAACCGCCTAAGCGTGCGGCACAAAGACATACGATTTCATCCCGAAATAAAGCTGACAAAACTCATGTACAAGAGTCCGGAGACACGGTTCCAAACTTCCCCTTTCCATGAATGTGTAGTCATAGAACTCCTGGAAGCATGGATTCAAGATGACGCGATCAGCTACTCACCTATAAGACGTCCACCGACCGAGGACGAAATGACAAATCCCAAATACTCGCCACTACCATAGGTTTGTCCATCACCCAAAGCCAAAGATTGCAACAAGTTGAAACAAATCTTCAGAGAAAAGGTGGAAGCAGGAGAACTTCCAGTTAGGAAACGAGGGCGTTCATAGGGACCCTCTTCCCATTAGAAGATGCATGATCTCTGTGATTCTTGGCCCGCAAAACTGCACATGTGCACCATGATGGAACGTTTTGTGTGAAATCTTGTATCTCTCCCAAGGACAACGTAAAGACATGTTCACATCCTCAACCATGTTGTGTCAGGCAGGCGCTTGTATCCAGAAAGGAAGTAGTCTCGAAGCCACAGTCTTTCCCCGAGGACACGAACAACAAAGGGGACTGAGACTCCTGACCATCACTCGTTTAAAGGATGTCGAATTCGATAACACGTTGATTGACGCAGCCTCCGAGTTCAACATCATCACTGTCAAGACTCTGAGGGCCGCAAGGATTTCAAAACAAGAAGCTACTCGTAGCCCAACCGTGATTAGGAGCTCAGAAGGAGAATTCAGAGACGCCTATGGATACATTGACCTCGAAGTGAAAATCGGTAATACTCTAACGCATGATAAATTTTACATAGTGAAAGAGTATCTGAATTACGACATGATCTTGGGGCACCCGTGGATACACGACAACAAAGAAGGACTAGGAGTGAGCTCTTTGCCGATTTCAGTACCTGAAAGAATCTCCAACAAGCCGTCAAATCCTGAGAATTGTTTGTTTCCGTACCGACACCTTGCAAATGTGACGCAACTTCCTGGAGAAAGCCTGAATTCATACCTTAAAAGGTTCCGAGCCCATGTAAGTCTCATCGAACAACCTTTTTTACAAACAGTAAAGCCTCTTCCTACCGAGGCTCGGGGACTTGTTTCAACCAAAAACCTAACCGCCACTAAGAGATATGAGTGGGATGCTGGTCCTTTCAAATATTTTACTAAGAACTTGGAAGCAGTCAAAGACAACATGTCCCAGAAATAAGATAATGTGCCAAGTCCAAATCCGTTTCAAATTGGAGATATGGTAGCAAAGAGGACCACATTTCAAGTTGGAAATGTGGCGGTGAAAATGACCAACCAATTTGATTTGTCGGTGACAGAGGAAGATGAACCATATTTGGTAGCAGATGTCATCCTAGGCGGATACTGCAAGATCATCAATGCTAACAAGCTTGAGGGCGTGACGATCCACTCACGGTGGCTTAAACCCTACAATACCTAGAGACGCTGTGCTGCTCCACCTCTCCAGCGTTCTTCGTGATGGTTCCTCCAACGTTCCTCCAACAATTTCCCTTTCCTTGCTATTTTGTAATTCCTTTAAAAAATGATTGAAATACTTGCATTCATAATTATTAGGGTTCCAATTTCTCAATTAAAGTATTATTCTCTTTAGAAATTTTTTACCCTTGGGCATGACACAAAGACCCACCTGAGTCATCATTATCCACCGGATTAAACCATCATTACCCACCAGAGAACCCTAAAAAGTAAAGCACTTCACACCTTTAGGGAAATTTGGAAGAATATAATGCATGCAAGGTAAAAAGGAAAGCATCTTGAACAGTTTTTCCGACCTACGTCGAAAGGCGCGAGATGAGCTTACACCAGGAGGGTGCCGACCAGTCCGTGGTATTTCATTATGGCATTACTTCTCTTCCACAAGGATCACGTATAATCATATGAAGGTATGTACGCGTGTCGTAACCACAACAAATTAATTAATACTTTACTACCTAATTAAAGAGTAATATAGGGTAGTCAAGGTCGATCCCACGAGGAGCAAGAGATTCTAGTTGTAAAATTGTCACAAAAGGGGGGGTATTGGTTGTAAAATTTATAAAGCAAAAGAAATAAACAAAGTAATTAAAAGTGTAAGTTGAAATCAATGAGAGAAAATAGATCAAGGAATCCTTCTTCGCTGCAAAACAATGATTAAAGTTATGTTCTTTTCCACTTGTTATTAGTCATAGATTATCACCAACCGTAGGATAGCATGTTCGCTTAGCTAACCTCAAAATTCCTTATTTCACCGAGTAACAAGTCCGCTTAGTTATCAGATTCTATTCAAAAGAACCATCTTGAGGTTCGCTTACAAGATGTAATTCCCGAACGCATTAAGATTTATGAACTTAGGTTTAGTACTAGTAGTTAGACTCGGTTCGCTTGGTCCACTTTCTAGCGTTGTTTTCACACACAATTGCTCCACGGAATCCCTCCGCAAGGTCTTGTGTTTTCTACTTGTGTAAAGAGTCAAGAAACTATTACGTATTCCCTAACTTTCACTAGCTTTAGATTAAATTAACAAATCAATTTAGCGTGCACTCCAAACAACCTATCAATCAATCATAAACATTAATATTAGTAAAAACAAACGATAATCATATGAAAAACTTCAAAGTAGAATTGAAACAAAACTCAAATCATATATTAAGAACTAGGAATTCATCCTCAATCAATAAGAAAATTAGCTACTCATAATTTGGAGTTCACACAATAATAATAATAATAAAGGAAGAAAGAAAAACTTATTGCAAAGATGATGGTTGCTCCTTCCTCCAATCCTTGTGCACTTTAACTCCTTCTCCAAAGTAGATGTGTGTTAAAAGTTGTAGAGAACTCTCTTATTTATAGGCTTCAATACTCTCCATATCTTTGTAGGAAAAG